>MVGC01000068.1:0-71180 GCA_003589665.1 Aspergillus sclerotialis
TGGTGGTGAGGGTGAGGCGGGGGCGGGCCGTTGATGTAGCGGGGGTATTTTAGGAGGTGTGGTGAGAGACGGAGGACGTAGTTGTGTATCTATTTTTTTTTATTCACCTATTTGTTAGCTGAGTGTTCATGCGATTGACTGTGATTTATTGGGCTTCCAATGCAATTGATATAACACCTCCCTCTCTCCTTCCTGCCGGGCTGCGTAATATTTATATTTAAATATAGAACTCAGTAGGTACAGCAGGTCACTCACCTCCTTGACAACAGTGTTATGGTCCCGTAAATCGGGGCTAGGAACCCAGTTCCTGGAATTCGGCGGGGGGTTTGGAGGACGTCTTGGTGGGTTTGCGGTTAGGTATGCAAGGACCTCTACGTTGGTGAGGACTGCAGATTGGGGATCTATAATCTGGTATTGTTAGCAATTAACATTATAGTGCCATGCAGTAGCTTACCCTCATGGTCGTGGTTCAGTGGGCAGAGTTGATATAGGTCGGTATAGTGGAGGTGGAGGGAAAATTGTAGATTTGCCGGCAGAATGTTGCAAGGCGGTCTGATTGTTGCATATATTACATAATTTTATACTTTTATGTAGGAAGGTATGCAGCTTATTTGCATGCTGGATGTTGTTTGTATTTAAGAGTATAGCACACTTCAATAGTTTTTGATAGGCTATATATTCTTGATATAATTGATGGAAGCCCCAAGTGGAACTTTTCGACTGGACTGTATTACAGTTGGACATAGGAACAGTAGCAATGCCCAGGTGAGATAGACACCAACACGAACTTGGACAACATAGAAGCATACATAGGTAGATATAAAGAAATTGAATTATCTTATTCTGCTTACCCTAAAAGCACCTCTGCGCCATGGAAAGACCAGTAAATCTCCCGTAAATACCACCCAAACATGTGCACATCGAAGAAAAGAGCAAATCAACCAACAAAGGTGTGATATCGTACATATTCAAGCAAATCAAATCTAAATCGACTTTTCATCCTTAGTCCCCACCCTTCTCCTTCTTCTTCTTCTTTTTCTTCTCGGTGTTGTCGACTTCAGCCTCATCTGTCCTCTTGCGCTTCTTACCCTCGTCCTTGGCGGCCTTCTTCGCTTCCTTCTTCGCCTTCTTCAAGTCTTTCTTGCTGACGGCTGTGGGGTTGCCATCGGCATCGAAGTTGATTTCGCCTCTCTCAAGCTTCCGCTGGTATCTCTTGACGCTTAGCCCTGCTTTTTCGGCGAGTTTCTCGATGTCAGAGCCCTTGCTCTTCTTGCTCTTCTTTGGCGTTTCTTCTTCGGACTCGTCAGATGACTCTTTGGCACCGTTGGTCTTAGGCTCTTCATCAGAATCAGAATCAGCGTCCGCCATCTCTTCATCCTGAACTTCCTCGACGAGCTTCTTGTCAGTCTTGCTCTTTTTTGTAGAGACACCGTCAGCAACGGCATCAGCATCAGCGTTGTATTGTCTAGCTTCCTTGAGCTCGAACTTCTTGGGTTGCACAGCGGCGCCGTCAGGGGCAATAGCGACGCCACGAGGCTTGAGAGGCTTTCCTTCCATAGCAGCCAACTTCCTCTCGAGGTTATACCTGGCCTCGGTACCCAAAGCACTCTTATCTTCCTCTGTAGCATCATCTTCCCACTCGGCAAGGGCATCCACACGGAGACCAAGAGAGGCCTTAGCAGCCAAAACTCTGGCCATCTTACCCTTGTTCCTGCCAGTAGCTTGGCCAATCAGAGAAGCATGGTAGATGAGACCGTACTTGGGGGTGTCATGCTTAGTCTTCAGAGCACGGAACAAAGCCTTCTCAGCACCAAGAATCTGGAGAGTACTGGCAGGGCTCTTGGCCAGGTTGTTCAAGCTACCAGCGTGAGAAATAAGACGGGCACCGACAAGTTCTCCAACAAGAGCAGTCAGGTTTGGCGCAATGGCGTTCATCCGGGAGGTCAAATAACTGGCAAGCTGCTGACGGTACTCGGCAAAGCCAACGACTTGCTCAGCCAAAGCTTGAATGTTCTCCAAATCATCTTCGCTAATTTCAGTACCCATGGACCGATCAGCAGCAGCCTTGACAGGCTCCTCAAGTTCCTCTGGGAGGAATTCTAGCAGATCCGCGGACTCCCAATTCGACCTCATACCCATCTTCAGGACCAGCTTTGCGTACGCGATGTTGTCGTTGAGAATCTTGGCAAGTTCGGGGAAATGCCAGCCATACCATTCCTTTACACGCATGGCATAATTGTTCAGTTCCTTGTCCAAGTCATCGAGAAGACCAATGGCCTGAACAATCATAGTATCGATCTTATCTGGAGAGAACTTGAGCTTGTGTCTAGCGAGAGAATGAGACAGACCAAGAGACATGGTAGACATGTCTTTGGGAAGAAGGCCGGGGATAAGAGTTGGCAAGTGCTCACGGATAGCTCGGTAGATGTCGGAGGTGGACGAATCGGCAATCAAGTCAATTGAAAGACCTGGAAGCTTGCCAATAGAGTTGCCTGATAGAGAATTAGCGATGGTTACGCATAGACAGATAGGGACGTCACATACCGAGCTTCTGATCAGCAACCGCGAGCGAAACCTTCTTCTCATCCTTGATCTCATCAAGAAGACCAGCCAGACGTGGTGTGACCTTTCCTTCAACGAGAGCGGCAACTTCCTCCAAAGCAGTAGCAGCACTGTCAAATTTCTTAAAAGTCTTCAATTTCAACCTACATATTCCATTAGCAGGCTGTTGTATGAGGGGAAAATTTTTCTCCAAGATCAGGAACAAGAAGGAACAACACGCCGCATGGCTATAGAAAATTCCTTCTTCCATCATAAAACCAAATTGAGTCACTTACAGGTTTGAAATTCCCTCTGGAGTAGAGGCCTCAGTCGCCAAATCCTCCTTCTTGAGGAGCTTCTTGTCCTTGGCCTTGAGCAGGGCATAACCCGCGCTGGTTTCGGTGAGGATAAAGAGCGTCATGGTGATGGACTCAGCTGTTTAAATTGGCGAAAGGAACAGCGAGATTAAAGAAGAGAAGGATTAAGGTCGAAAGTCTGGCAACGACCGTAGAAAAGACCACCCTTTGGCGAGCTGGTTGGTTTCGGTCTTTTTTTTGCGCTGGGGAAATTTTAGTCTCGAGTCGAAAGTGTAAAAAAAAAGCCTTCTGTGGCTGGTGCAATGGCGGTGTTGCTTATGTAATCTGTCTCCTCCAGCTTAGCTTCAACATACTTGTCAAGCCTCCTTTGAGCTGTTATCACCATTTCCACCATGGAGGGCCTTTTTTTCAATGTCGACGGCGGGTAGGTGATTTTCTATATTTTAGAATGCCAAAATACTCACAGGTTATTAGGTACATCGAGGGTATTGTCCGTGGGTATCGGAATAGCCTTCTCACCAGCCAGAATTACTCCAACTTAACCCAATGCGAGACGGTCGATGGTCAGTTACCGTTGTATTCAAACCCTCCCAATTGTCATAGCTGACTCTTTATTACAGATGTTAAACTACAGCTTGGTCCGGCATATGGCGACTTCCTTGCTTCTCTCGCTCCTAACCCCTCCACCTCCGCTCTCGCCGGTAGGATGACGGACAAACTGGTCGCTGAATTCCGTTATCTTCTCGCGCAGGCCACAGGGTCTAATGCCAAGTTCCTGCAATACTTGACATATGGATATATGATTGATAACATTGCGCTTCTCATCACAGGCACGCTACACGAGCGAGACACGCGAGAACTCCTCGAGCGATGTCATCCGTTGGGATGGTTCGAGACGTTGCCTGTGCTCTGCGTCGCGACAAATATCGAAGAGCTGTATAATTCCGTGTTGGTTGAGACCCCGTTGGCACCGTATTTCAAGGGAAGTCTCAGCCACCAGGACCTGGACGAGCTGAATATCGAAATCGTCCGCAATACCCTCTACAAGAATTACCTCGAGGACTTTCATAACTTTGTCTGTACGAATCCGGATTTCAAAGGAACTCCGACTCAGGAGGTGATGTCTGAGATTTTGCAATTCGAGGCTGATCGCAGGGCGATCAACATCACATTGAACTCGTTCGGTACCGAGCTTTCGAAGCAGGAACGGAGAAAGCTCTACCCTGAGTTCGGAAAGCTGTACCCTGAAGGATCTCTGATGCTTTCTCGGGCTGATGATGTGGAGGGGGTAACGCTGGCAGTGAGCGCTGTTGCAGATTACAAGGGATTCTTTGATGCCGTGGGTTTGACGCAAGGCGGGGGCGGAGGCGGCATGGGTGGAGGAGGAGACGGGAAGAGTCTTGAGGATATGTTCTATCAGAAAGAGATGGAGATGTCGAAGGTTGCTTTCACTCGACAGTTCACTCCGGCAGTGGTATATGCCTGGATGAGGTTAAAGGAGCAGGTCAGCGCACTATCCATCTTCGTACTATTACATTGACTGACAGCCGATAGGAAATCCGAAACGTCACCTGGATTGCGGAGTGTATCGCGCAGAACCAGAAAGAGAGAATAGGAAACTATATCTCTGTCTTCTAATATCGTCCATCTCTACTTCGTCATGTCTATTCCCTCAGTCTCTTCTCGTTGAGCTATTATTATCTGTATCTATCTCGTTTGTGTTGACCGACCAGTCTGTAATGAGCGTATTTAGTAACCTTTTTGATATTCAGAACTTCTACCTGTTCAACCTATCCAAGGCGTTCAGGATTTGGCTCATGTGATATAGATGAAATGAATTACTACAGCCCATTCATCAGAGACCGGATCACACCGTACATAAGAGCCCATGCCCGCCATCCTCTTCAGAGAAGGGGGAGAACGGAGCACGCAAGGCCTATATGTTCATCATGAAGGCGTAATGATAGCTTGTTACGACTGCTGTAGTATGAAACCGTGGATTCAAATTGGTCCCCAGACCTCTCTCCCAGCGCAAACTCCGATCAAGCCCCTCAGGTAGGTAGGATCTTAGATCAAATATAGGGTCATCATCGAGGCAGAATGAGCAGCAGAGCTTCAGCATGAATCTCGGTCTAAATCCATTCCCACCACTCCCTTCCGGCTCCCCCAGTATGAACCCCAACTCTCGGTAACTTCTCGGCTCGGTGGAATCCTGTAAGGCGCCCGATGTCATTATCAAGGCAAGATTGGTAAATGTCACAATGATGGAGTACTTACAGCACTTAGGAGTTCGGATCTCGTATGCCAGGAAGAATGACAAGCCTTAGCAGTGACTCCGGGTTCACTCCGTTCCCTCCCTTCCCTTCCGTAGGATTTATCAACCGCGGCCTGTCAGTCGGATAAGATCCTGTCAGTATCATTCATGTTCGAGGCGGGATAATACAAGTCACTGTTGTGGGCAACTTACAGTAAATAAAACATAGAGTTCCGGGCCCCCGTAAGTCCGACTATGCCATCAAAGCTTGGGTTCTCCTCCCCTTCCCCCTCACTCCCCCAGGTTGACCCTCAAATCCTCTCAGACAGGAACTTAGACCCTATGGGGCTATGGGTATGTGGATGTCATCATTGAGGAAGGCAGATAAACCGCCTTGTTGCACACCGCCTCTCAGTGATCAATTATCTCAGGGCCAACTATCTCAGGGCCAACTATCTCAGAGGCCAATTGTTGCAATGATCAGCAAGTTCCAAAGGACAAACCGTCTGAGACCAACTATCTCAACGATCAATTGTCTCATTGATCAATCAACTCAGAGGCCAATTTTCTCAGGGACCAACTGTCTCAGTGATCAAGTCGTCTCAGACCAACTGTATCATTGATCAATTGCCTCATAAATCAATCGGCTCAATGATTAATTGAAAGACATTCACCATCGAGGCACAAGGACAAGGACGCCTTCACAGCAGCTGCGTATTGCAAGTTCTGGGTACTAGACCCATTCAAATCCGACTTCCCCAGATTTACCCTCAAAGCCTCTCAGTTGACTAGGGTCGTGTATAGACCTGTAAGTATATCATCATTGAGGCACAACAGAACGCTCGCAGAATCTAGGAAACTGCAGAGCCCTAAGCCAGCAACCCACTTGTTCTTTTTTCTTTTTTTGTTTTGTTCTTTTTCTCTTGTTTCATCTTTTTTTTTTTTTTTTCCACCCTCTCCCTCCCAGATGAAATGTAAGATGGAATGGATGTAAGCCTCTCCGGAACAAAGGATCATAGATCCCGCAGGTAGGTAGTATGTAGTTCCATCCTCGAGACAGACAGACAAGGAACACACAGGGGAACAGGGGAAGTTTCAAAGATTGACGATGAATCGCTTGACAGGCAAGCAAACCATCAGCGATCATATCAACCAGCCCAGGTCGTCTTACCAGCTTCTGATGTACACCTCACAGACAAGACGAACGGAGCTGTGAGACATACATGGCTGGCAAGAGACAGAGAGGGTTGGTGTGATGATGATGGAAGATGGGTTGTGGATGGATGGATGGGAGGTAAACAAAACAGGAAAGGGAGGGTATCACTTATCTTGAGCTATACTCTATCGATTCTTGGTATAAATATATATAAGATCATCCATCATTAATATGAATGATGATGATGATGATGATGATATATAGATAAATAGAAATAGAAGTATCAAGGTTCTTGTTGGGGATGGAAAGATGGAGGTGGGAAGGGAAGGGAATAAGGAAAGGAAGAGAGAGAAGGAATAAGAAGGAGATGGAAAATAAATTCTGTTACTCTCTGTCTCTCTCTCTCTCTCTTTCTCTCTTTCTCTGGGTTTAATTGAATATTTTATGGGCCTTTGTTGCTGCAAAGGAAGTCATTCACGGTGAATCTTTTCTCTCACTTCCTTTTCTCTAGCTATATGATGCCAAAGCATACTTACCTACCTACTATGAGTCAATCGCATAATACCAGAGTTGAAGATTACTATTTCTATATCAAATATACTACCTAGGTACCTCCCACTAAGTAGCGAAAGGATTGCTATGCCTTTTAACATCCCTATATGCTATCATGAATGTCTTAAACTATTCACTCTAGAATACAAGGCACAGCTATTATTTACCTTATCCTATATATCTATGTTAAACACATTTTCTTCTTTTTAGAATATTTGCATACTGGGTATTATTACTGGACTTCTTCTTATGCTCAATCGGGACCTGGGAGTCGTCCATCCAGTTTACTGTCCGGTAAGCTTAGGGCTAAGATATCATTTGTTAGTAGGGTTAGTATCAGGATCGGGTGAGGCAACTTCAAAGACTTTCATAATGTAACCAGGGACATTATGCTCGAAAGTTTGCTTCTGGAGGATACCTGTGCAAGGAACCATATAAATTAGTGATACAATTTATCATAGACATTGCTGTAAACATAAAATCATCTTCTTCCCCCTCAACCTTCTACTGAATTCAACGCCTACTCAACCAAATCTTCATTTTAAGCATACATCAATTATCCAAATTACTCCTAAATTTCAACAAAAAAGAAGCAAGACCTGGGAGTGAAAATGAAGAAAAAGTACGGACTCAGTGGACTTCCAAAGAAGAGCTCTCCTTGTGACCTCTATCGAGCTAACCCGCAATACAATGGCTCCCCCAGATTATTTCAAGTACGGTGCTTATGCGAAGAATCCCAAAGACGAGGGTATGCCTTGATCTGTCCCTAAAAAAGCTCGGCGACTTGGGCTTCAAGAAAACGGGCGATCTAAGTTCGTCAGCACACCAGCTCCAGTAGCACCACGCACCAAATCGCATCGAACAGTGCGATGCAGCATACTGCAGCGGTTGAAACTGAAATACACGACATTGATGATAATATCCTATTTGTGGAGGAGCGTCAGCTGCAGAAACACTACAATAGATAGCAGTCCCAATACAATTCTACTTCTGCAAAGCCTGCCAGTAGCTTGGGTTGGATCCCCAAATTCCGATACGCAGGTCTACAGCCCAAACTGAAACGAGCTAAGGAAGACAAAGGCTTGGGCGAGCGAGTGAAGACTCTGACAGACGAATTAATACAAGCCGAGACTGCTAACGATGAGTTCATCGAGAGGGTCTGTGGCAGATCAGGGGTATACCTTGGATGGAAGGAAAGCAAATGGAGGGAGAAGGAACAGGCCGGTTATTGGGATAACATAGGATGAATGGAGAATTCCCATTCCCATTAGAGAATAATCAAAGGGAAGCTTTGAGGGATTGGAATTCACAACCGCTACTCCCATTTCCAAAATCCTTCGCCATCACCTCCGTGAGAGCGGTAGGCCCAATTGGGGTTGGTTACGGAACATGTGTCACTGGCTGGGAACAGCTACGGACGTCCTTTAAAGAGGACCTGGGGCATGGGGAGGTTTGAGCTGATGAAAGTGGAAACTATTATGTACAGTTTACCGAGCCCACCATTCCTCCTATTCAGCTAGAACGACTAACAGCCGCCTATAAGCACGCTACTAAATTTAAAGAGATGGTGCTTGCTACGCAGATAGCAGTCCTTGCTGGTCGGCAGTATAAAGTCTCTAAACAGCGCGTTGACTGCTTGTTCGCGTGGATACACATATTTATCACTCGAGATCAATGAACTTGGGCACTTGGGCTCCTGATAGAGAATGAAAGAAGTACAGTTCCTTTCGCATGGAAGAATTTGACTCACTTCCCTCTAGGGACCCTCATGTTCTTAACAAAGGAACTTACAAGATGGCCTGTTCTGACAGATGTCTGGAATGATGTGAAGGAAGGGTACTACCGCACATTCATAGTGACATTCATAGTGAATGAGTACAAGAATGAATCTCTTTGGGACGACAATATTAAGATCGATCAACTCATCTCTATCAAGATACCGCCAACTGACTGACAAGAGACATGTGGGACGAAAGTAGAAGGGAGCGAAAATACTGTAAACAGAAAACTGACACGAATAATCATAGATCTAGCTTCTAAATATGCAATAACCATCTAGCCGATGTCTGTAAATCCAAACGCTATGCTAATCAAAATAAGTCTTCAAAAGGTAAATCTCAGTATATCTTGTATCCCACTAGACTCCTTTAAAATGCAGTATGCCATGAATTGTACTGACCAGGCGTCCTCATATGGCACCATCTAGGAGATATGTCGTTAACCCCCAACCAGAAAGAAGCATGAAGTAGTCATACACGACGAATACACATGCGTTCAGTATTCCTGCCGTGAGACAGGTATGTCAAACATAAGTCCAATGCCTAAACTATGGATAATTCCTAGAAGACATTATTCAATGGCTGAGGAAACCCAAAATAGGACGCAGAAGTGGGATGGGAAAAATATCAACAAGAGCATGACAAAATCTCCACCCGCCTGGGATTTGGTCCCAATCTTACTTCTTTTCAGATAAATTGTTTGATGTATTGAAACATAGAAAAAGAAACAAGCAAGTAGATCGATGTCTCGAAAACTGAGATATGGGTAGACATCATACTACCTTGAGCATCATCTATATCAAAAACGTGTTGAGTAAACGGCTTGGCTAGGTTCATTACAGCCCATCCTTTTCAAAATTCATGCAAAGTGGTGTACTGGCACAGAGTAAATATGACATTGACTTTCCATTAGTCGTACTGGAAGAGGGCGCTGATACTCTCACCATGGTGGACACGGCGGATGGCCTGGTAACATTAGCAAGGTGCTTTAAACTGATTGCGGTTGGGTATCTCACCTCTGCGAAGGCCGGACCAACTTCCAAAACTTCCAGTTTGGGGCAGCGTTGTAAGTGTTGCGTTTGGTCAACACTGTTGGTTACAACGACTTTATCGAGAGCACTGGCATTGATGCGTTCAATAGCATCCCCACTCAAGATACCATGTGTGACCAAGGCATAAACTTTAGCAGCGCCCTCCTTTTTCAAAAGCTTAGCAGCCCGGGTAATTGTATTCGATGTGTCTGCAAGGTCGTCAATCAAAATCGCGACTCGATCCTTGACATCGCCAACTAGCATCATCGTTGCATTTTGACGGTCCGTGATTCGTGTTGGTCGCCGTTCCTGATAGAGGTTAGACAAGTTATACGGAGAATCGGGCATGACAAACCTTATGAATTAGGGCAAAGTCAATGCCCATGGAGTCCGCAATCGCAGTTGCCCGCTTGGCCCCACCAGCATCTGGGCTAACAATGACAGCTTTTTTGTAATCTGAAATGTTCTGGTGAATGTAGCTCTTGAGAAGTGGTCTCCCGTACAAATTATCCACAGGGATATCAAAGAATCCTTGATATTGGGGATCATGCAGGTCCATTGTGATAATGTGATCGGCACCCGCATTGGTAAGAAGATCCGCCACTAATGTACCCGCCTGTGCAACCCACTGTTTGTAACCAGGGCGAGGCTGAAATCCGTTAATTTTCGACGCGTTCGAAGTGGCACTCGCGTTGTCATCTGCACTTCCATTTTTGCTTATTTCCGACTTGATTGATTCCAGGGTCTCGCTTCGTGGAAGCCCATTGACGGTATGTTTCTTTACAGGGCTAGTACTACCGCCATTGCTCTCGGAGTCTGACAATTGAGCTTTGGCAAGACTCTTCTGAAGGTTATCAACGCCATTTGTAAGACCGCCAGTTTCTGGCTTCCCCGGAGTTGGAGTTGGTGGGGTACTCTCGAAAGTGTAACCATTGGAGTTCTGTTTTCCGGCGACTGATGACTTGACCAATGGAGCCCCAGTTTTGTTATACGGGATATCGCTTTGTCGAGAATATGGGAATAGCGGAAGCACCGCAGTGACTCTCCTGGCCGAGGCAGTCTTACAGGCCGAAATGGTGATGAGGAGCTCCATGAGAACATCGTTGACCTTCCCGCTGCCCGATTGAATGATATAGACATCCTTTCCACGAACCGACTCCTTGATTTCGACTCGAGTCTCCCCCACTGCAAACTTCGACTGCAATACATCAGCCGGAGGAATGCCCAGTACATTGCATATTGTCTGAGTTAACTTCGGGTGAGAGGTGCCCCCGATGATCGTGATATTTCGGACCATAGTGGAAGATTCCAGGATTCGGGATAAAGGTAAAAAATTGGACGAATGAAGACTCAGAGGTTACGACGGGGTCCAACAGCGGAGATAGATGAGGAATGACGGAAGAAGAGGGGGGAATCCGGGGAGGAATGATCAAAACCGGTGAGAGAAAAAAGTAGAAGGAAGAGAAGACGAGGTCAGGCAATAGGATGGATGATTTGAGAGGATACACAATTACCTCATGGTGGAGGAACAACAAAGAAGGGGGAAACCAGTAGATAGACAACAAGCATTGAGAGGGAAAGAAATGAAGCTAAGGGTCGTGTGAGGGCCGATGATAAAAAAGAAAAAAAAAAAGCCTTAAGTGGGCCGGATTCGTCTGTCGGTATCGATCTGGCTTAATGCCTCAGGCTGTGATTTCCTATTTTGGTTTAGCGCCTCACCGTCCCGAGGTTATCTTGGCTTCTGCCCCGCAGAGAAGAATTGTCGAACTGTCATAGAACACCAGATCAATCAGCTAAATCACTCTTGCATAAAGAGCTAGTAATTGTTCCCGTATTACAAAGCACTGATGTGCACTGTATATCAGATTGTCCATTTCCTGGTGGATATACACTGGTTTCTTTGGCTTGCCTTGTAGACTCCGGGTTCGCACCGGATTGACAAGCAAACGGCGAATCAAAGTAAGAGAAAAATCAACAAATAAAAATACATCCGAGTACCTATAAAGCTCAATCCAAAAAGCCCCTTTGCGCCAATCCCGGCTTTTCCATTCAACGTGACTTTTGAACTAATGACTGCACTCCGTGCGCGTTTCTCGACTTGAACCGGATTAATGTCGAGTTTCAGTCGCCCGTTCCGACTTCCCTACAATCGCATTGTCAGCTCCGGTTGAATTGGAAATACATCCGAATATCGGCATTCAGACAAGGGATTGTTGACTCACAGGTCAAGTTGGACTCCATTGCTAACACCGTAATCCTCCAATGTAAGCTGATCTTTGAATGGACGCTCACCTTGGCGCTTGAGTAGAATCTCGTGCGGCTCGCGTCCAATCCTGGCCGCGACTTGCGCTTTGAACAGTTCTGGGATGCGTCAGTTCTTAGAACAGGTATTAGTAAATAGCAAGAAAGGGACTAACTAATTGGATCCGAAGCTAAGCAAGGAATGGAAGCTTTTGTTCCCAGTCGGTCGTTGACAATAACGGTAATCATCGGTTCCGTGGACTGTACAGGAGCAGGCTTCTTCTCTTTTTTCTTCTTTTCCCGGCGCGCTTCACCTTCAGGAAGCTTCCGGTCGCGATCACTATCCCTCTGTCGTTCCTTGTCTCGATCTGAATCTCTTTCTCTTCGGGGAGATCGTGACCGTGGCCGATCTCTGTATCCCCGCTCTAGTCTTCGCTCGTCCCGGCCATATCGGGCGTCATCATCGCGTCTTTTATCCTTCCATCGAAAGCCTCCACTGGATTTCTTTGGCCTTTCTCGGTCACTATCAAATCTCCTCCCAGGGGATCTGCTCCTCGCACGTTCATCCATTGTCAAAAGTAAGACGAGGGTGAGTTGTTATCTGTCTATCTGTCTGTCGATACCTAAAGTTGTTTGATGCGCACGTGATTCTGTACAGGAACCCAATGGATCTAACCTGATCCGGTTTAGCTCTGATTTGCCCGTCTCACTATCAACTCCTCCAACAGCTTCGTCTGATTCCACATTTATAGCTCAATTCAAGCTCCTACTTAATTCGAGTACTTGAGAATCCTCAATGCCAGGACGCCTCCTTGTCCGGCGTCCTTCCCCGACGACCGTATCCTTTACCGTTTCCAATGCTTCCAGCCGCTCTAGCTCCGCGGCGAAACTCCTATTCTATTTACAGATTCTCTTGCGCGCGTTACTTTTAATCTCTACACTCTTCCTTGGCATCGCAAAGCTACGCCATATATCAGTGGTTTATGATTTGTTTATAATAAATTGGGAAGCGGTATGGCTGAGCCCATTGGGCTCGTTCGCTTGCCGTATAGTGGATTCTTATAGCTCCTTGGCTGTAGCCGTTGTCAATGCATTGGTAATATATGGTGTCTTCAGGAAGGGTTATACCGGTATGTTTTGATTTGCCTCTGTTTTACAAGGTCCATGTGACTAACATGGTGGTTTTTGTAGAGGAGTCCCTTCTGGTTATTCGAGGACTTGGTATTCAAACTTCAACTTCTTCGGCGACGTATCTATTCAAAGCTTCCACACGATTTATACCAACTACTCAAATACAAGATATTGTAATTCATGAGGCTTTTAAGGGGTTTGAGGTCCGGTTCTATCTAGCAGTCATTGTGGATGGAGAGCGAGATGTCGTGGTGGTTTTTCCGGTAGGTGTACTACTTCTGAACATTTGCAACTCGACCGTGCTGACCGGGTTTTAGAGCTTGCTACCAAAACGAGCTATATTGGAAGAAGTTTGGAGAGGCTCTCGACATTGTCTATACGATGCAAAATCATGAATACTTTGGCTCTAGATAACAGAATGATCCCAGCAGTGCTGAGACCCAATTCAAGCGAAATTCTAGCTGGTATATATGAGGTAAGTGTACTGTACAGTCTCCATATTTACTGCTGCGATTCTTTCCCCGCCTGCTTTCCTTTCCTGCTTGCGAGCCATTTGGCATTTCGTACCTCCACGGGTTGCGACTTCTGAATCTGCATAACTGGCACATGCCGAGCTACCTTTGCACTATCGCCCCCTTGATATATTCTGCTTCCCTTGGTAGACTTTTCTAACTCTGGGTTCTGTAATTTTTCATCTTGGACAATATGCTGATCCCCTTTGCTAATAACCAAGTCTAGGAGAGAGCCAGCCAAGATCTCATCCATCTTGCGTTTCCTCCATACAGCCCAAAGATCGTCGACCATTCCTCTGTTCCCAAATTGGCCATGTCGCTTGCTGCTCCTGGCTGTAACCATTCGGGGATCGCCGGCATAGATCCACTCAAGCGAATCCTCACGGCTTCCCGATTTCTCGTCGGGGTAGATACAGTCCCACAGCACGAGCGGAGCATCCGAAGCCATTTCATAACCAGGCTTGCACGGGTTCTTGGATGTATCCAACAATTCAGGAACAATGGATGGCGATTCCAGTCCCTGGCCAACTAAGAATAAGATACTCATCATGTGTCGAACTTGGTGCCACAGGAAAGCGCTGCCGCAGAGAGTAAACACATACGTCTGAGGTGTGCTTGGGCTTGCAGTCTCTGAAGATCGAGCACTCGATGAGCTAGGATAGCCTTCAAGAGCCTGGAATCCTGGTTGACCGACGTAGCCTAGCGGATTGGTTTTGGGATCAACCAACTCAATATCAGCTCTGTATATCATGCGATTAAAGACAGATATCTGCTTCGTAAGGTCCAATGTGCAAAAGTTTCTAAAATCACGGTCGCCCTCGAAATGCTTGGCGGCCTCTCTCATAGCATCAATATCCAACCAGCCCTCTCTGTATTTCGTACTAGGGGACCCATCCTTGCCTCTAGGGCGTCTATCCAAACCAAGCGCGCCCGGCGTAGGAGAAAAAGCAGGCTGTGTAAAGAAGTACTTGTACTGACGCTCGCGGCAAGAGAAACGAGCGTCGAAGCCCGGCGGTGGATGAGGGCACCAAGCCAAGACGCGGATGTCTTCTGGAAGCACAGAGTTCAATAAAAGCACGTAGGGCAGCTCATCAGAAACATCATCCCAGTCCTTGTCAGGAGGAGTATCCTTTAAAGCCTCATCCTCATCCTTACCAGGAGCATCTTCTCCGTTCTTCCCAGGCACCTTCGGCTTCTTAGGATGAAACTTAGGCCGCGAACTCCGCACTCGAATCCCAATAACCTGCCCAAAAGCACTAACCCCACGATCCGTCCTTCCAGCCTTGGAGTACTCGCATCCATCCCAGTCAACAGTATACGGCTGGAAAGATCTCGGCCCGGCCTTCTCCGCAAAATCAGCTGCCGCCGGATTCGCAGGAAAAATCAACCGCGTCTTCCGTAGAGCCTTCCACAGCTCCTCCTCGATCGTCGGAAGCGGCGTCGGATTCCCATTCGAATGCTCATACCCATTATACCTCTGACCCAGATAAGCAAACTTTAGCGCAATGAACCGAGTATGGTATTTATCAGGGTCGATATCGCGATTCTTAGGTCGATTCATTTGCTTCGTGCGCGTAAAGTCATCAGGCAGCGTCCCTCCTTTCCGCTTGATTCCTTTGTTCACTGTGCTTTCTACCGACTCGATAGGTTCTGGCTTATCAGTCGTACATTCGGGGACTGGCGGCGCCGGTTCCGAAACGGCAGGGCATTCTGGTGTCGCAGCAGGATTATACTGAGTTGTGTGAGAATGCAATTGACGCTCTAACTCGGTGATCCGAGCGATCAAGCTGCTCGTACTCCATGTCGCGTAGTCGGGCTGCGTTTCAGGCCCAGAGCTCGCCATAGTTCTAACGATGGGTCGGTGGAGTTTGAGGCGTTCAGAAAAGTGATATAATGATTTTCTTTTGAGTAGAGGGTTTTCTGGGAGCTGATTGAGAACAGGAAGTTGCCTGTGAAATCTCCACATGCCCTTGGAGTGGGGGGAATGACCGGAGGGAAATTTTTGGTGGTGATGTTTTTATGGAAATTTTGAGCGTTTGAAATTTGGGTTTGGGTGGTATTTTTGGTATTGTATTGTCAGTTTACTGCCTAAGGCATCTATGTTTAACGATCTCATGTTCAGAATACTCAAGTTGGCATTAGTATTACTATGTGCTCGTTGTCACTTCGGTATTTACGATGTTGGCTATTTGTAGTAGGTTTATTTTCATTTTTATAAAAAATATAATACCTGGCCAGACACTGAACGATTGTAACCGTGCAAGTCGACTCGGACCAAGAATATATATCCACCGTAGAAGCTTATCAGGACCCGACGATCATAGATATCGATACATTGACATAAACTATTGCGTTCAAGTTTCCTCTACTACTCGATATGTTTTCGTATCTTCTTATCTCAAAGAAAAACGAACCGTGGTTCAGGCCATCCAAATAAGAAGGATGTCCTGCCATCTTCCATCGATTTGGAAGCTATGCCTCTTACCAATATACACACATTCTGCCAGAGTTCATTCCATTGAACGATCTTCATTAAATCAAAAATAACCTGCATGTAGACATGGACGACCAGAATACTGAATCGGCAATAGTGAGTATCTTGCTACTGGGTGATGCAGGATGCGGCAAGTCAACCTTTCTATCGTAAGTATACACTTGCCCGAAGTCCTCTAGATGGTGACATTACTACCTCTGTTACGATATATTTCCATCTGCATCGAACGAAAAAGACTAACCCCAGACCCAAGTCGCCTAAAAACTGTTCAGACCAAACAAGATCCCCAGACATCCTCCAGCCATACAGAACCCATCGAATACCTACGAGACAGCAACCAACCGTTCACGTACGACATTCGATTCTCGAAGAAATCGCTGACGCTCGAGTTCTACGATACTGCATACCAAAATCAGCATTGGTCGACACTACAACCCGACGTTATCATATTAGCTTTCGATATATCGAGTAGGGAGAGCTTATCTGGTTTAAAGAAAGTGGGTATACCGCATCCGAAAGTAGGAACGAAGTAAATAGCTGACAGGGCAAAACCAGTGGCGAAACGATATAACACGCTACTTCCAACACGGCGCTGGTGAAACCATTCCTATCATGATGCTGGGACTAAAACGGGATCTTCGGACTGAAGGGGCCGGGGTTATGTACCCACAGGAGGTAGGTACAATTGGATTGGGTGGGAATCTATGCTTTGGTTGAAATAGTGAAGCTAATGATGTGTATAGTCCTATCGTATAGCCCAGGAACTTGCCTGCGATCGATATGCGGAGTGTTCTGCTGTTACGAGGGAGCTTTTGCGGGAGGCTTTTGAGGATATTGCTAGGCTTGCTGCTGAGACGACTATGGAGGGTGGGCTGAACCGCGGGGCTTGCGTTGTTCTTTGATTTGGATTCCTTTGAGGCTAGGACGTATTTTGTTTAAGATACCCTTACATGTACATGGTTCTGTTTATTTGATGTATAGGTTTGCTTAAATGTAGACATGAATGTCTACTGCTTACAACTTATAATGCCGTGTAACCAGATACAATATTACGGAAACACATCTACTAGACCAGTATAATAAGTGGCAGCGAGCATGGTTCAATTACGGCTGGAATAACATACAGGGAGAAACCAAGGTAACGATTAAGTCCACCTTGTAGAATTGACAGCACAGGGCTTTCCCCCAGAGGCCCCACAAAGGAACAACTGGATATCTTTCCCTCATTAGTACCAGTCAATTATTGACAAGCTATTCCTCCCCGATGCAAAGACGGAAACGCAAATATCTGACAAAATAGCGGCTGCAGCATACCACACATGGAAAAAGGTTTCAAAGGTAATGGGGCTCTCGTAAGATTTGTTTCATCTTTTTTTGCTTTTGAAAAAAGGTATTTCCTGAACAGAGACTAGGATAGACATGCCAAGGGATTCTGTGCGAGATGAACTTGACAAAGTCGTATATCGTCAAAAGAATCGCGGACAAAAAAGTGCCTTTTTTTATTACCATCCCGGACCGCCGCTCTCTGAATCAATTGTCCCCTCTCAATGGCTGCCCTCGTCTAGTGTCTGAAATTACCACTTGACCTCAGTAGTCTGGGTTTCAGCAGCCCAGCTCTGGGTAACAGTGGCCTGAGCGGAGCTGGTGGCCCAGTCACCACCCTCAGCTTCCCAGCTGGTGGCACCGGCAGCACTGGCAGCAGCGAAAGCAGTGCCAGGGACACCAGCACCAGCACCCTGGACATCCCAGTTGTCACCAGCGAAGCCAGACTCGATAGCACCAGCGCCAATCTCCTCAGCGCCAGGGACCTTAGCCTCGTCGGCAATCTCCTTGGTCTCCTCGGCCTCAGGGTCACGGTAGAAGTAGAGATCGACAACGATGTCCCACTCAGTCTCACGGGAAGCGAGAGTGCCACGGAGACGGAGGACCTCACGGGCGAGCAGCCACCAGATCAGACCAATAGAGTGACGGCCCTTGTTGTTGGTAGGGATAGCAACGTCGACGAAGTCGGTGGGGGAGTCAGTGTCGCAGAGAGCAATGACAGGGATGTTGACGTAGCTGGCCTCCCGGATGGCCTGGGCGTCGGTGCGAGGGTCGGTAACGACGATGAGGCGGGGCTCCTTGAAAGAGCGGGTGATGTAGTTGGTGAAGTTACCGGGGGTGAAGCGACCAGCAATGGCGGTGGCACCGGTGTGAGCGGCGAACTTGAGAACAGCACGCTGGCCGTAGGGACGGGCGGAAACCACACAGACATCAGCGGGGTTGTCGATGGCCGCGATGATACGGGCAGCAAGAACGATCTTTTCCCTATTTCAAGTTGACTCGTTAGTCAATCTGAATCGAGTTCGTAGAACTAAGTGCGACATACCAGGTCTTGCCAATGTTAATGACATTGACACCATCAGGGCGAGTCTTCCACAGGTAAGGGTCCATGTGAACCTGGAGGTTCTTGGAGCCCAGGTGGCATTGAGCTGCGAGGAGCATCTCAATGTCCTGGGAGGTGGGGTTAAAGACCGGGGGGAGCTGAGAGGGGGCCATTATGGGCGATTGATATGAAGAAAGGACAGGGGATTGAGGTTATATCAATCGTCTGGCACTTGTCGTGGTGGTGAGAGCAAAGAAAGAACGAAAAGGCGAACTTGGCTCTAGTTCGCGCGTAGGCGGAATTTTGGTTGTGAATTTTAGGGCTAGGGTTTCCCAAAAGAGCCTCCCAATTCACGTGACCGTATTTCCCGAAATGGGCTAGCGCGTTTTGGAGATTTCAAGTCAATTCGTCGGTGCTGGCACTGGGACTCTGCCTCCATCAAAATGTCTCCTCGCATACTACTCCAGCCTGCCTTTAAGGCCTTCAATGGTGCGTTTAGTCAGCTGATGCCTCTGTCTATATTTGCATGTACTGACTGTTCCAAAATCTAGGCTCCTCTTTGCAGAATTCCCTTGGCGCATTGTCGCTGAACCCATGCAAGACGTTTGTGAGAGCAGGATCTACGGAGGCCCGAGAACGAAGGAGACATGATCCTTTTTTGTCTGCTATGTCTCGCCAGCGCAAGGCAGCTAATGTATCCCGTCAGCAAGAGCTTGCTAAAGAACGGGAGGCTTCCCAGGGAAATCCGGTAGAGAGCGAACCTACAGAGTTTATTCAAAAGCTCCAAGCACAGATGGATCCAGAAAACCAGACATCAGAGGGGCGGGCTGATCTAGCTGCTTCATACCACAATCACTTTCTTCAAGATAAAACTGTTAAGGATGCTTTTCAGTATTCGGACCATCTGACATCGCCAGTCAAGAACCTAGACCGTGACATGGCAGATCCGCAAGCTGAGAGGGAGGCAGAGAAGAAGCATAAGCAAGACAATGCGATCGCACAAGAAGCTATTAGCCGCATTGTCAACATCAGAAACGGGAACTCGAAAGACCGCCTTCGGGTCAACTTCATGACCTGCATTGATGAGTTCGGACGACACAATACAGATTTCTATCTTCCTCCCAAGCCCGGAGCCTCTGACCCTCGGAAATCTCGCCATTTACCGAAGGCACCACGAGTTGGGCCCGACACCGGTTCTCCCGAAGTACAGATTTCGATCCTTACCGCGAAGATCATGAATTTATCACGGCATCTCACGACAGCCAATACGGATAGGCATAATAAACGAAACCTAAGAATTCTCGTCCATAAGCGACAGAAGATGCTCAAGTACCTACGAAGAAAGGAAAGGGGTGGACCGAGGTTCCAGCGAGTGATGGAACAATTGGGGCTCTCCGACGCCGCCTGGAAGGGTGAGATCAGTATGTAGAGAGGTCAAAGGTGCTTGGATCTTTCATCGCCAGATTTGGTCTTTAATCATGTGTGTCCAACCTGTTGGAACGCTGAGCAAGCATTTACTTGGTATATCTTAAGGCAGGTATATCCTCGATTTGACCAATATTCTTCCCCTCTTCCTGATGCCTGCGTCCCTGGGGGTTATTACTGTATAATTAGTCTTTTGTTTTATTATTTGTGAATGTTCCCAAGCACTATTCGATAGAATGTGTTCATTTTCATTTCAAGTTTTCACATAGAGTAAGATGAAACTAAAGTATTACTCTAAAAGAAACCTACAGAGTACTTAGACTTCAATTGTACCAGTGGCAGTCAAATGTATGGGGAAGAAATCAAATATTTACAGAGGTAATGCTTTAGTAGGTACCTACAGAACACAATTTTCAAGAGCTACCTATGTATGGTTGATGGCAGTTGATAGTAAAGTAAAAAAAAAAAAAAAGTAAACAATGGTCACAAAAAAGAGGGAGGGAGAAGGAAAAGATGAGGTAAGGGAGAGAATCTAAAAACGCGGTCAGGTGGGCGGTGAATTTCAAGAAATCGTCTTAAAAAATGCAGCTGCAACGAGAAACCAAACGCAGTGAATACCTACTCAGGTAATTAGGTGAGTACCCAGGTTCCCAGTTGTGGTTTCCCTTTTAAAAAGGCTTGTCTACTTTCTCTTCTTTCCTTTCTCTCTTCCTTCTTCCCTTCTTCCCCTCTTCCCATCTTCCATCATCCATCAACAACAGTACTGTCTACACGTCTTTTCCATCAAACACTTGCTTCTTCCATCTTTTATCCTTCAATTCTGTCTTCAAACCATTGTTTACTTCATCACTTTGAGCTTTGAAAGCTAGGAATCTACTTTTTCCCAAATCCTCATCTCCGCTCAGGATGCGGACTCGATCACAACCAGAGTCGCCCAGCGGCTTTGCTTTCCTCGAATCTGATCGAGCAGCACGCGGTACTTCAAGAAGAAGAAACAACCCGCAGTCATCTAGAGCTACAGCATCACGCCCTCCATCGCGCCCCCCCTCACATGCTCCTTCACGACCCCCTTCACGCCCAGCAACACGCTCGAGGGGCAATCATCCTGATGTTGCTGTAGAGCAACAAGACCGGCTTTTTACCTCCATTGAGAGTGGACAACCTGAAAGTAGCCAAGCTCCTGGCCGTCGTCAGACAAGAGCCGCGTCTAGAGCGGCCTCACAAGAGATTGTTGACACCCCAGTTCCTACATCCCATTCTCAGAGTTTACATTCAGTTGAAATACAGCACAGGGCCACCACCAAGGGTAAACAGCCCGTACGTGGACGTGATGGTCGTCGGACGAGATCCAATTCGAGAAAGACATCACGCGGCGAGATCGATACCCCGGCCGTCCCTGCCGACCAGCCTCCAACTCTACGATCCGCCGAATCAGAGCCCGAATCAGAGCATGATGCTACGACGAAGGGCAAAAAACCTAGAAAGACCCGAGCTCGCCGCCAGGCAAGATCGAAAGCGAGAGCGACGCCGCTTAGTGCTGACGAGTATGCGGCCGCTCCCACAACTATCTCTCAGACTCTCGAGCCAGCCCGAACGGAGCCAGTGGCTACTGCTGAGAGCGAAGCGCCGATAACCCCCGGAATCGAACCTTTGGATGCCCCGGAGCCCGGACCCTTGGATACGACTGAACCTGGAGATTCGACTCAGAGACACCTGGATGAAATAGACGCCATGAGTGAGTTCAATTTTCGTCATCTCTTTTCAACACACAGCAGCCCAGCACCCTCAACAACCTACTCCTGGCTGGACGACTGGGATACGGATGGATCTTTATTGACAAGATCCAAGACGCCAACCGAACCGGATTGGGAAGACCTGCCGGCCCCTGACTCTGACGGCGAGCTGGCTCCCGAACTCCTTGCGGACAATCTCCTTGCTGAGATTGAAGAGGCTTTGGCCCTTCATGACCAGCAAGAGGCTATGCTTGCCGTCGGGTCAAGGCAACCGGCAGGGGAATGCCAGGAAACGCCAACCCAGGAAGAGGATGAGCCCATGACGGAGGGCAATCCGGACGTGGCTGACACCACTGATGAGGCCTCTGATGAGTCCATATCAGTGGTGTCGGATTGGTTAGCGACGCTGTCCATTTCTAGCGTGGTGGATGATCTGTCATGCAGCGTGGCCGTCCTAACCATCCACGATTCTGAAGACGACGACCAGGCTATGCTGGATGTGGTCGGTGAGGCTGTTGATGTGGTGATGGGCGAAGCCGAGCCTGTGCCTCATCCGACCCTTCAGCAGATGCCAGGGGCGGAGGTGAAGCCGGTGGTTGACGTCGATGTGGAGATGGTAGATGCCATCCCACTCGATGTCGTCCCCGGTCCTCGTATGGAGCCAAACTCCATACTCGACACGTCTTTTAACATCGTGGCACGTCTGGGTTGTCCTCCCGCCCCGACAACCTTCAACCAATCGGTCCTGGATCCAGAGGTCGTGAGGCTAACTGAAGAAGAAGCTTCTAGGAAACGCGACCGAAGTGACGGGGCCGGGGATACTGGCGCTCCCGAGGCAAAGCGGCGCCGTAACCTACCGGTTACTCCGCTGCGTCGCGGGGGTGTCCAGTCCCCGGTCCCGTTCACCCTCCGACCGTGGTGGCAATTGTCGGCCTACGAGAGGAGGCTCGTGCGTCCAGCATCGCTGGGTGCAAGAGAGCGTCGGCGTCGCGTGGAGAGCCACGGCCACATTCACAAGTCGTTGTTTCGACTTCCTGAGTATGTGGCCCAGGCTAAGGCCGAAACGGAGAGAACGCCGGTTCCGGAGGAGCAGCCAGCCAAGGAGCCGCAGCCCAAGGAGGCCCCCCCTCCGGAGACCCCCCTCCGGAGGGGGTGGAGCATTAGGGGATTGCTCAGTTCAATCCCTCGCCCATCACTCTCTCGGTTCATCCCCATGATTCGCCAACCCGCCCAGGAGCCTGAAGTAGCCGAAACATCTGAAGCACGGGAAGTAGCCACAGAAGTCGGAGCACCTGAGACAGCCGGTAAGTTTTCTTGTTTCTGTTCTATCATTATGTGCGTAGCTGATAAAGCGCAGCCTCCCAACAGCCATCAAACGAAGATGACCACTCCGATCAAGCCGATCGTGAAGTTTCACCAGAATCAGAGGCACCAGCCGAATCACCTCTTACTGAAGCCGACATAAGATATCGCAAAAAACTGGAAGAGTATGAGAGGAATCTTCACCATTTCTACGACGGGGACGATCACATCACTTATTCGTATTACCCACCTCCATGGAATCCCAGGGAATACCTCCAATGGAATTCCAAGTCTACACGAAAGACTACTTCAAAATCGTCTTCCAAGACTACCTCACAAACTACTGCTACGGCTACAACACAGTCTTCTTCAAACGTTCCTGCAAAATCTCCCTCAAAGTCTTTAGCAATTACTCCAGAATCTTCCTCAAAGACTACCTCTTCGCATTCTTCGAACATTACTTCTCAGGCTGCTTCAGATGTTTCCCGCAAGGCTACTTCAGATGTTACTCCTGTGGCTACTGCACAGTCACAGTCAGCAAAGAAACGCAAACGTGCGCCGTCGCCTGATGTGATCCCAAATCCACCAGGCTGCAGTTACGGGATGGACCTTGACTACTTCTACTACACCGACGAGAGTGATGAGGCTGACAGTGCTTCAGAAAACGAAATATCACCATCTAAGAACACCAGCGTTGCAACCAAATCCGCAATCCGCAATGCAAACTCGTCGTCTCAGCTGCCGCCATCAAAGAAAGTTCGCTTCGATGCGAGTCCACAAGATAGTCCATCAAAAACCCGCAGACGTCCTTGTGCAACAGATCCTTACACTGGGCGTCATTTCCTTGGTATTGGCGAAAAACCATATACGCCTCCAACCGAGGGACTATCTACTCATCAGGCTGCTGCTGCTCCACCGGAATTAGGCTTCTCTGCAGGCTCTCCACAAGACCCGACTGCTGCTCTACGTTCTGACACTGACATTAGCCAGGGGACCTCTCGAGGCCCAATTGCCGACCCACGGTCGGATAGCCGTCCGACGACCTCTCCAGGACCGATTGCCGCGGCTCGTCCCGATCCTGTTCCTAGCGTTCCGACCTCTCCGCGTTCGAGTGCGACGATCCGTCCGGATCCCAGTCGTAGCCATGCCGTTACTTCTCCTGAGCCGATTGCTGGTCCTCGCCCAGACACTGCTATTGCGTCCACTCCCAGTTCAGCTGTTCCTCAACTTACTCAGCCTACTGCTCCTAGTGAAGCAACCGGCTTAATGAGGTATATATCCTTGGGCCGGTCTATCTCCTTGTATGATCTGTGGCTTACTGACATTGCTCATTTACAGCGATCGCTCTCCTTCATCTCGCCCTACACCTCATTCAGTTTCTAGTCGTGTCTCTCATCCTCTCACCCCACAAACACCGACCAAAGACGGCGACGGCGCTCTTGCAAAAGTTCGTTCTCAAGTAGAGAAATTCAAACCAAAAACTCCAAGTGGCCTACGTACTGCGAGCAGATATTCGAGTCCTTTGACGATCACGCCTGACACAACTATGAATCGACAGCTGAAACCTGACTTTGGAGATGATGAGTTTGGCCGCGATGCTGAGTGGCTCTACGAACAATGCCCAACCGGGAATCTTGAGACACTGGTGTGGCCATTCAAAGAGAATATCACGGCTACCATGGATGTCGATTCTACGCCACGCCAGCTCCTAACCAGAACTTGGAATAATCTGGAAGCAGACGAGAAACATTCTTCTTTCCAAACTTTGATGGAAGACGACCTCATTGAATAAGTTATGTTTCCCCTTTTTGAGTAGTGATGGAAGATTTTGCCAAATATCTTTTGTGTGCTTTCTATGACTGTTGATGGAAATTCTCTTCGAATAAGTTTCGTGTGTCGTTTTAAACTCGCTGAATCAATTTTGTGTGCGTTGTTCGAACAATGATGGAAAACTTTGCATATGCTTTTGTGCGCCTTTTTTGAGCATTGATGGAAGAGCTCAACAGACTTGTTCTTTATTTCGAGTTTACTGGAGGTGTTTGGTGGGTGGCATCTGTATTCTTTTATTCTTCCTGTATCGTCCATTATTTTTTTTTTGCTGCCACCTGTGCCCTTCTCATTGATTTGCAACATGGCGGAGGAGTTCTGGGATGAATTGTTTATTCTTTTCTATTCTTCTTGTATTCATATCTTTGTTAACTTCTGTCCCCTGCGGACCACACGCCACTCCGGCGGAGGATGGGCTGCGGAAGAGTGACAGAAGTCGTTGCTGTCGGACTACCTACTTTGCTGTTTATCATGGACCACCCGTTAAGGTAGATGGGCCATGGAGTGAGGATAGAACCATTCTGTCCGAGATATATTATTATTCAGGTAGTTCCAAAAAAAGAAAACCCATTTGTGCAAACAGTTATCCAGGTTTCCAAGTTTTCGTTGTCTGCTACTTAATTTATACAGTTCTTTAAACCCAAGATCCTCAGTCAAACCCCTTGAATTCCTCGTCGCCCCCATTGGCATCTTCAGCCTTTCCCGCTCGCTTCAATAACCGTTGCTGTTCATTTTTCCTTCGTATTTCTTCAACCATTCGCTCCGTCTGTAGATGCTTTTCCTTCTCTTCCGCAGTCAAATTCTCCCACCTGGTCTTTTCCTTCCGAGCCTTCTTCTGCTCTCTTCGCTTCAGCTTCTTTTCTTTATTCTCAGCATTATGACTCCAAGCAACACTTTCACTCGCTGTTCTCTTCTTAGGATTCTGCTGGGAAGCACCACCCGGCTGGGCATTCTCCTGGAGGAGCTCCTTTCGGCGCTTTTCCCTTTGTTTGTCCTTGTACGCGTAACCTTCCCAGTCAATATTGATGCCTAACGTACGATCACCCGTGAAGTTCTTAAGTTCCGGCATCTTCGGCAATTTCAGAAGACCCCAGGCCTTGCCCAGCTCTTCCCACTGAAGGTCCGATACTCTAAATATACTGCCCGCCTGGTGCTTGCTGTAACTCCTAACCCAGCTGACGAAGGACTTTTGGCCTCTGTCATGCAGGGCACGGTCTGCTAGCACTGCTTTGCGGATTTTGTCGACTGAGGAGTTCGTGTCGGTGTCGGAGATAGAGAGAGGGTGGTGGAAGGGCGTGACAGGGGTCTTGCGGACTTCTAGGAACGAGACGTAGTCTTCTTCTCGGCCGGGATGGAGGAGGACTACGCTTAGTCCCCTCCTTCCTGCGCGCCCGGCACGCCCGCATCTGTGAATGAAGGTTTTTGGGTCCGACGGTGGGTCTATTTGCACGACTAGGTCGACGGATGGAATGTCCAATCCGCGAGAAGCAACGTCAGTGGTGAGGAGGATAGAGGGGATTGCGGAGGTTGTGAAGCGGGTGAAGTTCTTCTGGCGAACGTTGGCTTGGTGTTTGCCGTGGAGGGGGATCAAGAGGAAATCGTCGCCTAGGATCGGTGGGAGGATTGCGGCAAGGTAATCGACTGCTGAGCAAGTCGATACGAAGCAGATGGTTTTCTGGGGAGTTGGTTGAACAGAGGAAAGGATGTGTCTCAAGGCTAGGAATTTATGGATTGGAGGCGTGGTAAGATATGTCATTTGCAGGCTTGCAGGTGTTCGTTTGTCGAGGGCTCCTGATGCGCCTTTGACTTTGACCATGACCTTGACCGGGTTGCGCAGTCCGACTCGCACAAGCTGATCGACGGCTTCGCTGACACTGGCGCTGAATAACCCAGTTCGTCTTTGTTTGGGTAAACATCGGAGGATCTTTTGTAGTTCGTCTTTAAACCCGAGGTCTAGTAACCTATCTGCTTCGTCTAGGACCAGCATCTCAAATGAGGACTGAGGACAATGGACGTGTGGAGAGCTGAGGAGTTCCAAGAGGCGCCCAGGTGTAGATACAAGTAAGTTCGGGGATCGCTTTAGGAATGTACTCAAATCTTCTGCTGGTGATGATGAACCACCGAGTAGAAGCTGTGGAACGACCTTGAGGGTAGAGGATTTCTGCCGCGGCACATTTTCATCTTCGGGAGGATTAATAGCCGCGGCGGAAGGAGAATGGAATTCGAGCAATGACAGTAATACTTTGTATATCTGTGATGCAAGCTCTCTGACAGCGACATTAGCGCAAGCTTTCAACTGAGCCCTAAGCTATATCGTACCTAGTTGGAGATATGATGATCGCACCAACGTGGTGCTTCTTAATGGGCTCTTCAAGGCGCAGAAGCTTCTCCACCACTGGAATCAAGAACGCAAGGGTTTTCCCACTGCCAGTTACGGCTTCAACCACCACATCTTTATGGGCCATGAATAACGGAATGGAAGACGCTTGCACGGGGGTCATTCGTGCGAAGCCCATGGAGGAAACGGCATCGAGGATCCATTGGGACAGAGGGGGGGAAACAGAGTCCCATGACCTTGAAGACATTGTAGTAACAGGGACGAGGTAACTCCCTCGAGTCTCTTTGCAATGCCCAAAATGAAGCAAAAGATGCGTCTGAAAATTGCTTATCGCTGATTAGATACTGAGGCGGTGAGCTTTCTGCCTTCACGTGAGCACGGATTTTGGCGGAAGATCCGAGACTGGAAAGAATTCATCTCTATTCTCCCAAATCATCCTCTATTTTTCTTTCTGTTTGCTTTAGCAGATGTTGCTAAGTTGTTCATAGAATAACATGAGCAACACTGCTCATCCTCTGTTTCTCTGCCTAGTCTTCCTTTGATATTCACCTCCGTTTCCTGCTGATATCAGCTCGCCCATCATTGTGTCGCTCAAACACTCACCGTTTCTTCCAGGCGATTCTGCCTCTGCAGATATACGCCTACTCAGACGACCTGTGTTGGGGCTTGTTCAGGTGCCGGTACTTCCTCCATTTACGGTACGAGCGATCGACATGCCCTCACCTAATAATGCCATTCCGGAAACACCTCGCGTGATTTCCCCCTCTCCACCTCTTTCAGAGAAGTCGGACTCGCAAGAAGGATATTTTGCGCCTATGACCCGCTCAGCAGCACGGCGTCAGCGTATGTCAGAGGCTCCGGAGAATAGTCAAGATGAATCGGATTCGAAGCGATCCCGACCACGGTCTCGCAGCCCAACAGCTGTCCGAGGCGCAGCACGGCAACGCAAGTCGAACCCGAATAGGGTGTACAAGTCAGAACCATTGACCAATGGTCATCTATCACCCAATGGTTACCTTTCTCCAGACCCTAAAGGCCAAAGCGGTTGGCGCAACTTCTCTCGATCTCCGTCGCCTTTAGGTCTTATCCCACTCCATTCCCGTTACCGAAACTTTATTCACCGCCATGAGATTCCTCGAAAGCTTCTCCATGTATCTATCGGCTTTTTGACTCTTACATTGTACAGCCGTGGCATACAGCCACTCCAGATCACTCCGTGGCTGTTTTCCGCCTTGGTCCCCATTGCAGCAATAGATGTACTGCGTCATCGCTCAGAAACTATAAATAGACTCTACATTCGCTGTGTCGGTGCTCTCATGCGTGAGACAGAAGTATCGGGCTACAACGGCGTCATTTGGTACTTGTTGGGAACCTACACGGTTTTGCGATTCCTCCCCAAGGATGTAGGTGTCATGTCGGTCTTGTTGCTTAGCTGGTGCGACACGGCGGCCTCGACCTTTGGCCGTCTCTACGGCCGCTATACAATTCGCCTCCGCCAAGGAAAGAGCCTTGCCGGAACGTCTGCTGCTTTTCTCGTGGGTGCGTTTACGGCCGCTGCATTTTGGGGATACTTTGTACCCCTTATAGGGACCTTCCCGAATGACCCCGAAGGATCATTCATGTTCACAGGCAGTTTAAATCTCATCCCAGATTCCTTCAAGAATCTTATTGGCTGGACTGCCGATAAGTCGCGTGCTATCATAACCGGCCCATTTGCACTCAGCGTGATGAGCGTTGTATCCGGCATCGTGGCTGCTGGAAGCGAATTTATCGATATTTTCGGCTGGGACGACAATATTACGATTCCTCTTTTAAGCGGCTTTGGTTTATGGGGTTTCTTGAAGGTTTTTGGGTAGAGAGAGGGTAATTCCAGTGATACCTACCTGAGTTATTTGCTCTTTTAATCTCAGATCCTGTCTATATCAGAATCAAATATAATTTTCTCCCTGTTTGTCTTTTTTCGCCTATTGCTTTCTTACTCACTGACAGGGTGTCTCTTGTTTTCCTCTTGCCCATTCTACACTGAATCGCTGGGATTCTACCTTTTGTCTTTATTCTCATGCTCATTTTTTCCCAACAAGATCATGGGAAGGCATAGATGGATGGTTCAGATATTTTGACCTATAGACGGGCTGGAATGACTGGTTATTACATTCCTGCATTCTATTTATCATCCCCTTTGTCAGTGAGTCAACAGCTGTCTGCTTGTCCATTGAAGGGATTGTTTCCGTCTCCATTCACTATGTTAAGGTTGTTTATATGCAATACTTACAGATGTTATTTAGGTAATTACTAGGAAGTAGATAATAAGAGAAGATTCATAATCTATTAATTTACAGAGTGTGACCTCCGAACTGACCATTCCTTCCCATATACCTACTCAGGATTGGAATCTCTTTTGTTTCTAAATGCAAGTATAACACCATCCCCTAGGATTTTCCAGGTTGGAGCTGATGCTTACAAGTGAAGTTGAAGCTTACCTTCGATTTTAAATTGGCCAGTGTACTGCTAGGGGCGTGTCGGGTGTTGTAAATATGAAAAAAAGGGCCTAGATTTTCCCCAGGAGGGACGTAAGTGGATAGAATGTATAGTGATAATCGAAGTTCGGATCAAGGCCGTGTCTCTTCAGACACGGAAAGCGCTAGGATAGCTCGATATCCTTCAGCAAGTGAACGGGAAAAGAGGGAACGAGGAACGCGACTTTCGGCCTGCAAAAACCAGGTGGTCTTATTAAATCGACCCATCACAGCTTTATACTTCCCACTCGAGAGATAAGAGATATTGCGGGAAAGCAATTCTTCTTCTGATTCTCCGGGAAGATTTTCAAAGACGTTCCGAGAGTCTCCAAGCAAATCCGGTGCGCCTAGCATCTTGTCATAGCAGAGAGGCAGATGGCAATTCCATCTAGTACCATCCGGCGTGATGCCAGAACCTAGATCAACCCACCTTGTAATGACTAACGCCAGGCCATCGTCACCATACTCCTTAATATCAAACTTAAAATCGATGTTACAATAGCGACATCTTTTAAGTTCGGGAGCAGCCATTGCACCAGATCGATAGGCTTCCAAGCAATGGCTCACAAAGTCAGCAACGTCTGGCCCACCCCATACCGATGAGTCTCTGATTATGTGGTTGCATACCATGATATCCCTAGTTCCCAGTAACAACTCAGCGGCGTTTGAGCGGGTCACAGAAATCAAGTGTTGAATCCACATATAGAGCGAGGGAGTATCGGGGCAGATACCCGCCTGGACCGATAATAGAGTAGTCACAGGTTGGCTCGGTGATAATCTTACTTCAGTGTAAGATAGCGACTTAGTTGATATACCAAAGCGAGGTCCGTAGAAAAAGCCTCTCATCGCTAGTTGGACATGGAAGAAGTCAAAGTTGTAATATGTGCACAGGTCGAAAAGGGTCATAAGTGTCAACCCTCTACCCTGGCAACGCAGACGGTTACGAGGCTGAAATGCTGGACCACGTGGTCCCACCATTTCCCAAGGATGTAAATGAGAGCAAGTGTAACAGAAGAAGTAGGGAGGCACATCCAGAGAAAGCCTCAATAAGAAGGCTGCGCGGTCGTCGTTCCATATTCCTCCATGTATCGGGATGGCTTTGGGTAACCAGGTTTCTCCCGGTTGAGCTTTCAGCAACTCGGTTTCATTCTCCCTAAACAGGACCTGGAGTTTACGGCTTGACAATGAGAGGCATGCCACATCAATAGGTGAAAGGGACTCTGAGATTATGAGGAGCAGTTCTAGTGGCAGGTCGGTAAGCGTAGAAGGCTCGTGAGCTCCCATAGATTCCATTGCAACAAGACAGCGTAGTTGATACTGGAATATAAAAATTGTGGGTAATGGTTCTTTTCGAGGTAGTGACATATTTCCGAGCCCAACTACCCATTTTACAAATATCCTTTCTGGGTCTAGGGCTTGGATAGGCATGTAGTATCCTTCTTGAGAACGCAGCTCAGAACTGAGGTTGATGGTGATTCTTACCACCTCCGGATAGATGACTAATAGGATTGTCATGTGAGAACTTATCGACCACTTACTACTGTGTAGGTACCTACATTAACCTACATTATTGTCTAACCGTGAATCCATCCATGGAAATCTGTTGGCCTGCTGGAATTCTGTGTCTGCAGTTTGTGATTAAATCTGATTATGTGAGACATAATCAGATATAGCTCTCATTATGCTTTCCTGAATACCGTTTCATACTCCAGCATGTATAAGATGCACACATACATTTACAATGCAACGCCAAACAACATGATAAGAATGCAACGCTGTGATGCTGATACTAGAAAACAGTCCCCAGCCCACAAACCAACGCCCAAGTCGCCCAAAAAACAAATAAGAGGCTAAAAGTATGCTTCGAAAATCGCGAGACTTCAAGTCAAGTCTATAATGCTAACGCGCCGGGTTCGTTTCTGTTTATTACTCCGATGCTTCTGGCAGTTTGGCGTGTCATCACCTTCTGCTTGTATGTGAAAGGAGCTGATTGGATTAACTGGAGCCAGTTCAGCATCGGGACCGCTTTCTATCGTTAGGCGACTGCCATTAATGGATTCGGTGCGATCTAGGTTCCGCTGGGATTGGGTTTGATCTTTTTGCGTGGTTGCCATTTTCTTTGATTTCCTTCTAGGTTTGGGATCGGAGTTACTCTCCTCGCATTGGTCGAAGGCTAGTGGTGCCGTAGATTCTACCTCACGTTGAACTGACGACTGGGATTGTCTGTTGGACGCTGGCGAGCTGTTATGTGTGTAAAGGAGGTCTTCATAAAGTTCGGAGGAGTCTTTTGCGGCAGGTTCCGCTGGAAGAAGTTCAATTTTAGTACCCCTAGCCATCTTTTCGAGTGACGGTGTATCTGAGATGGTGTCGTTCGGTTGAGAACCAGAGATCTCATCAGGAATATCGATATTCAATAAAGATATCGATACTAGTGAATTTTCCAGCGCCTGAATTTCCTCGGATATTTGGGAATCTGGTTGAGGTTTTCTTGAAATTGTTCTGCGGTCTGCTTTGGCGGGTGAGATAGAAATAGCTTTCATATCTGGTTCATGGTCAAAAACTTGGTAACTCGTATTAGAATAGCTCATTCTTATCCCCCTAGAAGACGTTGATGGCGACGGGGAGTCGAGTGACAGTTCCCCTATCGATGCTTCCAAGGCTTCTACCCCAGTATCACCCCCGCATACAGCAACGCTCGCAGCTCCAACCCGATTTCGGTTATACATTGGGTGACGCTTCACGTTTCTGGTAGGTGTTATGCCAAAAAAGCATGAAAACATCTCATCTAAGTCATCAAAAATCTGGGGCTGACTATATGGCTGGATGCCCATATACCGCGGCGAGAGATTCCTCATCGAGCTGCTGGGCGGTTCCTGAAACGAATAGAACATTGATGGGCTGGATTTCGGCGGTGTTGAGCTTCCTGAATCGAAGAGTGGTGCTTGTTTATGTTGTGGAATCTCAGATCTTTCTTTCGTAAGAGTTCCGTATTTCAAGATGCTTCCATGCTTCATTCCAGGGTCTATTGGTCCTCTCTTCTTTGGCCCTGACTTTCGATTGTTTGTCTTCTTGACTGTAGATGCCTTATCTGCTAATTCCTTTTTCCATTTCCTGACAACCTCTGGAATGCCTATCTCGGCTATAGTTTCAAAAATCCATATCTTCTCTGTGGAATACGGATCATAGCGTTTCGTAACGCGTTTTTTGGTTGGAGACTGAGGTGCCGATTCTACAGGTACCTCTGGATCATCTTCATCTTCGCCGAGATCGGCTGTTTCCTGTGACGTTAACGGGGTTGAAGGAAGAGGCGGATTTGGCTCTTCGGCCATCAAATCCAAGCCGACAACATCGATAGGCAACATATCCAGTTGTAGTTCTGGCAGACCATCCGTGCTGAAGCTCGTACGACTCTTGTAGACCTTATGTAGCATTGACATATCGCTATTAGATGTCAAGGACATACCTACCGGGAAAGCTGAAGGCCTTCTTCCAAGACGAAGTCGGTGAGAAACAAGAGGCTCCGCAAGAAGTCTGATGACTTTCCTCGCTCCAGAGCGATAGTTCCAGTCGAAAGTTTGCGCGACAAAACTTCTTATTTCCAACACATCGACTTCCTGATCCCAAGCATTCGCGAGGCGGGTTTTAAGAGATTCTATCTCAGTTGCAGTTGACACAATCGGTTTGGCATAATAGGACAAAAGTGTCCTGTCTGGAAACGTCTCAGGGATTCTGACAGCTTTATGCTTGGTTTGAAAATATCCACTCTCGTTTTCTTCCAACTCATATTGAAGACGTTCTCTCCACTCACTTAACTTTATGTCCAACTCGGCAGGGTCTGACTCCAATGCATCCAAAAGGTCTTGTCCAAACCCAGCCTTTGCAATCTCTGCAGCCAACTTGCTACCGCACTTGGGAACACCAGACGGCAGGTAATCACCGCCACTCAGCATTGCAAATAAGATCATACCTGCCCGGTCTAACCCCACTTTCGCTGGACCCGCTTCATCTTGCATTTGATAGCGGGTGACATGAGTAGCAGCTGATGTACCACTGCCATTTTCCTTAGAAAAGTTCATAACGGCAAGCGTTGAACCAAACATCAAGGCGTCGACGTCGTTGCTCATAACTGCGTCAACGACACCGGCTCTCTGCAGATTGGCGCATTCGGCTTCGGCTTCTCCTGGTGCATCATGCCTCGGAAATTTAAAAAGGTCGATCAACGTTTTAGACAATCGAATGATGGGCGCGCTCCCATAGCTATGTCCAGATACTGCCTTGCCTCGTTTGAAAGGTGGTTTCGCCCTTCCATCATACACAAAAAGGGGGTGAACTGGTAAAGCCAAAAACTTGAGTAACCTGTAGAATAAAGTGCGCAGTTCCGGGTTTGTTCCCCCTCTACCAGCTTGTACTTGAAACAGCCATATTGAGATATCCACAGCAACGCGGATAGGTCTGGACGTAACCTCCAAATGGGTTACAGCCAATTTGGAAAGAGAAATGCGTTCGCCAGAGCCAATGGCATTGATTAATCTGCATTAATTCAGCATTTTGGTGTATTTTGCTGGGGATATAGACTGATATCATTTTGGGTATGTTTACAAACAACGCGGGAGTGACAAGTATGTTTATCCGTCCCGAGATTTGCAAATGGAATAAAGAGAGACGGACTTACCCAGGAATGCCCATTGAAAAGGATCAGTATTTACAAAAACTAACTCATCAATATATATAAAAAAAAAGAACACAGGGAGTAGATATGTAGAAGGCTGATGTTATGGTATTGCGATGGTGAAATCAACACTTAAAATGTAGGGGGACGGGCCGACGTACTTCCGCGTCTTATAACATTCTCCGCGTTTACTCCTTTGTGCTCTACCCTCTTTGAATACTTCCAAAAAGTTACCAATTGACAATCATTGGGAAGGTATTCCAAGGGGAATATCTTAAAATTTGACTATGAAACAGGAAGCATGATCTTTCATTACTGTGAATCAATCCTCCGACCGTTATTCCCTACGCCTTGACCCAAGAAGGTCAACATTGACCAGCAGCTTCGAAGAACTAGTCCAAAAGATACACAGGCCATGGCGAGCACACCTTCTGGTCATGAGAACAAGCGGTCATTTACCAGCAGCTCAAATCTACAGTCAAGTCTACGGTACGGCCAGTCAGCTAGACCATCATCACCTCATACACCGCAGCAACACATTCGCTCCACCTGCTCTTCATTCGCTACTTCCTCGCCTCCAGGAGCTTCATATCGCAGCGAAGAAGATGCTATAATATTCGAACTTGGAACTCGATGGATAAGAGCAGGGTTTGAAGGCAATAATACACCAATATGTGTGACGGGATTTGGACCGGAAGAATCAAGGAGGGTCGGTGACTATAGAGGCTGGATAAGTGGTAGTTCTTATGCGGAAACTTCACCTGTAAAACTGTCTAGGGTGGCCGATTGGGCGAGTGCATATGAATTGTGGCGGATGGATTTACGGGATGTTGACCTAGGGCTTATTGAGGATAAGATTGAGCGGGTGTTTCGAGATATTTACAATAAATACCTTCTGGCAGACGCGGGAACATCACGACTTGTCCTGGTAGTCCCGTCCGTCATTCCTCATCCGTTACTATCCTCCGTTCTGTCGACCCTTTTCAGCCGTTGGCGGTTTCCGAGCATCACGCTATTGCCTACTGCTACGATGTCTGCGGCAGCAGCAGGAGTGCGATCGGCTCTCGTGGTGGACCTTGGCTGGGCAGAGACTACGGCAACTGGCATCTATGAATACAGAGAGGTAGCAACCAGACGAAGCACAAGAGCAATGAAAACGCTGCTGCAGGAGATGGGGAAGTTCCTCACAAAGCTTGCCTCAGAGGAAAGCCAGAGCACGACTTCCGCAAACCACGAAGACGAAATCTCGGTGAATTTTGAATACTGTGAAGAGGTAGTGAGCAGACTAGCATGGTGCAGGCATCGGCAATCGACCACCGAGTCAAATGAACCGACAGACCAATATTCATCACTCCTACAAAAGAATGTTTCTATCCCATCGCCGTCGAAGCTCAATTCCACCTATATCGATGTTCACTTTTCAAATTTTGCTGAGCCAGTGGAAAAGGTTCTCTTCGGCGAAGGTATAAGGGAACACGACTTGGATGATGAGGAGAAGCCGATTCCCTTACTCATCTACAACACCCTTCTATCCCTACCTCCAGACGCGCGAGGTGTATGCATGTCACGAATAATCTTCATCGGCGGAGGTTCCAAAATCCCAGGAGTCCGTCGACGAATCCTTCAAGAAGTTGACTCCATGATCAAGGAACACGGCTGGAGCCCTGTCCGAGGGAAAGTCATCGAACGACAAAGACAGCGACTTGAGAACCTTACACTTTCAAAACAACGGAATCTCTCTGGAGAAGATCCGGCAAATCCTCTCGCCTCCCAAGCATCTCAACCCACAGACCAAGCAGAACAAAAGCAAGAAGAAGAAGAACAAGAACAAGAAGCAATCGACTTTGTTGAACAAAAGCTCCGTCGAGCTAACAAAGACAAATCCCACCCGCCACAGATCCGCGGCATCGTCCGCGAAGTCGAATCGCTCGGCGCGTGGGCCGGAGCCAGTCTCGTTACAAGTCTGAAGGTACGAGGGATGGTAGAAATTGATCGAGAGAAGTTCCTTCAACATGGTCTAGCGGGCGCGAGTCGTGATCTGGAATCTCATGGTCATATTCCTGATCGAAGGTCTGGATTGAGATCTGGAGGTGATCGATCAAGTTGGACACTAGGAGGTTGGGGTTGATGCTGCCTAGTAGAACCACCAGAGTTTAACTGGTGCGCGGAGGATGGATAGAACTTAGTTTCTTTTTCTTTTTATTCAAGTTAGATAGATACCCGAGTACAGATTCATTATTGAATGATTTAGATGCTGTCTCTACATGTATTCCACTCGAATACTACTGCTCAATTCATACCTAGGTAAAGGGAATGATAGTACAAGTAGAATGTGACCACTATCCTGCACCCGCCAAGCATCGTTTAGTCATCTCTCAAAGATCCCTAACTCCACCGAGCCCTAAGCTTTCGTTTCAACTCATCGCCGAAAGGGGCTAAAACTAGCATCCTCTGCGACCAGATCCAGCTTCCTCCAATTAGACCCCGTTCCCTGGACATCATACAAAATGCCGCTCGTCTGCACTCGATTATCTCGTGCATACTGTCCTAAAGAGCTCGTAGAATGCCCACGGCCAACCCAGCCGCAGCCGCAAGCTGACCCATATTAACTTCATTAGGGTTTGCCGCATTGGCTGTCACAACTGGAATAGACGATGAAGGGGTGCTGCTGGACGGCGTTGGAGTCGCTGAACCAGAAGAGGAGCCACTTGGTGCCGCACTACCGCTCGTTGGGGACTGAGTAGGGATAACAGGAGTGGATGTCGGGGGCTGGTGGGTAGGCGGGATGCTCTCCATAGTTGGCGGCTCGGGATGAGTAGCTGGCGGAGGTGTATTGGTGACAGGCGGCGGAGAATTAGTTTCTGTGATTGTTCCGTGAATAGTTGATGTGCCACCAGGACCAACGCATATTTCACCGATCGGGCACTAGGTAAGTCCTATTAGACGTACTACACTGACAGATCAGGGACGAAGGGACCTACGCATCCGTCACCACTGCAGTATTCACCGGCCGGGCACTGACTCCATATTAGCTGCTATTCTGGTCTTTTGCGCCGGTAGAAGGTAACTCACGTAAACCCCTTCAGCATTACAGCAGTCCGATCCAGCCGGCATACAACTGTTCCCGCATATTACTTCGCCAATGCGGCTGCAGACGCTGTTCTGTCTTCCAACGAGGGCGGCGCGAGGTGCTAAACCACCAGGGCTGGCTGAGACAATAGTAAAGAGGAGGGAGAGGACGGCAGTATACTGGGCAATCATCTTTTTGACTTATTCGAACTGGACGGGGAATTCAGCAGAAAAAACAAAAGTAATGCTTCAACGAACAGGTTCGACTGGAAGAACTTCCCTATTTATAAACCATAGGTACCCCTTTTCTTTTTAACTCCTCATCTCCCGTCATCGAGCTTAGTCTCGTATATGCGGGATATGTAATTTCCCTCTGCTCTCCCACTGGCGAGCAAAAACAGGCGACAGCTCGAAGCAGAGAGCGGCGAATACCGACACGACTAAGCCTATTGATCGACGGTGATACGAGTCTTGGCCTCGTATATGCCGCTATTATCAAGGCAATAGGACAGGCTAAGCCAAGAACTTTCTGCTTCAGCCTCGTGTCTGGTTGAGTCCTGACCAATCTGCGAGCTGGGCAGGGACCGTGCTGTTTGACTGTACCTTGCCCATCTTGGGGCTCGAGAGTCGCCAGTTGCGTCTCATAGTAGGAATTGGGGCTTCTTGGCTTTATTTGATGCGTTAGTCAGGCGGGTTCTCTAGAGTGTGGTGTGATGTAGACAGCAGGATGTATTGTTTGACTTGTCGACGACGGGACGGGACGTGACTTTTGTGATTTGGTGACAAGGCTGGCTCGTACTTTGCAGGAACTAATTAGACCAGGTGCAACGAGATATTTCTAGTGGGCAGATGGTAATCTACGTTATTACCGCTACTACTAATTACTAGCCTTACTTGGCAATTCGAATCCAACGATTAATCAAATAAATCGTAAATAATTAAGGGCTGCCCGACGTCATCCCATTCAAATCGCCAAACATGAACGTCTACACTCCTCGATGTCTTGATCTCGTTGTAGCGCTCTAATCCTTCTTTTCTCTTACACTGGCTTTCCCTTCCCTCATGCTGCGTACATAACTTCCCTCTACACACGTCTGCCCATCCACTCTACTATACTCGTCGCGCTCCTCACAGCCAGCGTACCTCTGGAACAGCTTATACCGCCTATTCTATCAATAATAGACGCCGCCAACAGTAAATCCTTACAGGAAGATTTCTATCTTCAGCTGGTGCCATTTTCGGTTGTTAAAAATGAAACTTAAGAGCCAAAACAGAATGTTTACATTGCGGGAGGCATTGAACGAATTCTATAAAGCTAGTGACTATCAATGCAAAGACGTTACTACCGCAAAGGCGAACGATGTATTCCAGGTCGCTAACGAGGCTGACAGCAAGCTCCGATCTGCTAGATCCGATATCAGCTTTCTGGAGAAAGCAGGACCCTGTCTTTATTCGATGGATTTCTTTGCTGCTGTTCTTGACGATGGAACTGTGCCCCCGGTCAAATTGCCCTCGACTTTGATATGGGGTTGTTTAAAGCACCTACTAACGGTGAATACAGATCTTGCCTAATAAGATATTTAGCTAATTTCACCTAGGTCGCTTCAAGGTCACCGATATATTTAGAAAAAGTGGCGCAAATGTTCCAAGATATAGGAGATTTCGGTGACCCTAACCTAGTGCCATACCTAACTTCCCTTCCTACCGCGCCTAGTGTTCGTCTATATCTCCCATTCCTCTATGTAAGGACAATACTATGCTGAGCCCGCCCTTTAATATGGAAGAGAATGATCAAGCCCTTTGAATTTAGCTACGGCGTTTCTCTGGGGAAATTTCGACAATATCGACGAGAATTCCTGTTATCAATTAGAAATGCACAGCAACCTCGGGTGGAACCAGCAGCGGCAACTATGCACACACAACCTAGACCTCACTCTACACCTCTGCCTACACCTCTGCGTGACCAAGCAAGCGAAAAGCCATTGAGAACGGAGAGACCGCAGAGCCAGCGTAGTTCGTCGTCTTTCACTTTTGAAATGGACAGAGAGAAAGTAGTGCTGGCGCTGGAGCAAAAACTGGAAGCACCGCTCTGGTGATCTTACGAACTACTATATAAGTTAGTACTATACTTTAAAGCTGTATTTTTCCTCCAGAAGTTGGACGCTCCAAATAGTCTTGAAAATTCTGTCAGTGTGCTTATAAATTTGAAGGGTGTAGAGGAAAGCTAACGTATTGCGCGGCGTCGTTCTTATGTTAGGATTATCGCAGAGCTTCTACCCACCACTACGCAGACATAGATCGCCCTGATTAACCTGACCAGCTTTGCGTGTATAATACAGGCCCCGAGAGAAGGCGATATATAAGGTCTTGATTGCTTATATAGAGGTAGGGCAGCAGGATGGGAAGGAAACAAGGGGCACAGCCGCAACTTCCGACCCGGCAAAGCAAGGGAAAACAGAAGTAGAAAAGTGTTAGTTATATAAACAGATAAGACAGTAAGCTCCAGGTGAGTACAGGATATAGAAAGGGGATTAGAAGAGGAAGAAGAAGTTAGTAGATGGGTGAGAGAACACTCATATTCAGAGATACAGGTGGGAGGAGTTTACAAGACGTGTATTGGGACGCCATACCAAAGAGCGAAAGCTAGCTGGAAGCAGGAATTTATAGTTCCCCATATAACATGATCTACACTAATAATTGGTGCAGTAGAATACAAAATCCCATGATAAGTACTAAAAGTCCACTCAAGTTCACTGAATAGTGCCAAACTGGTAGGTAGCCCAGTTAACAGCCGGAGCAGAGCCAGGGGCATAGATCTGGTCAGGCAATTGGCCCCATTCAGGGTGATTGATACCGTCAATCCAGCCCTCGGGCTCGATAACAACGCAACCGTGTTTGTTAACATGATGAGCACCCTGGCCATGGTTGCGCTTGATTTGCGACTCCTTGACTGGGATATTTCCCTTTTGACCATTGCAAGCGTAGATCTGGACAGCTTGCTGGTTGGTCGCGACTTCGAGGCTGATTCCGGTGGTGCTGGAATTCATACGAACAGCAGGAACCATCGAGTTCTGCGCAGCGTATGCCGGAGGACGGTCGATGATGAAGCAGTTGTCGTAGCCAACACAGTCGGTACCACAGAGGCCGTGTGTGTCTTTGAGATCAGCGCCAACAAGCTTGCCTGAAGTAAAGTCAGGGCTGCCATTGTACGCGGTATCAGCTTCCAGGATGGTGCCGTCAGGAATGAGAATGCCGTCGGTTCCGATGAGGCGGCTGGATAGCGGGAGCTGCAAGAAAGTGTCGTCGAGGACGTTTTGCTTCTTGAAGCCGTTCAGGTTCCAGTAGATGTGGTTGGACATCATGACTGGAGTCTTCTCGGTCAGAGACAGAGAAACCAGTTTTGTGGTGAGCTGGGGGAGGCCCTTGGGGTTCTCAGGGGTACGCTCATTGTCGAGGCTAAACATGGCATGAGTGATCACGTCGCCTGGGAAACCTTGCTCGGCTTTGTCCATCAGGGTAAAGGTGATGGAGGACTTCGAATGGTCCGTGACAGTCCAATTACGCTGGTCATAGCCAATATCGCCTCCGTGGAGGGTGTCGACGCCATCCTCACTTTTAGGGATATTGTACTTTTTCCCATCAATAGTGAAAGTACCATTCTTAATACGGTTGGCATAGCGGCCGACCACAGCACCGAAGAAGGTATGGTCTGTTTCAGTATCGTGCAGATACTGTTTTGGGTCATCGTATCCCACGACGACATCCTGCATTTGGCCATTTCGGTCAGGGACCAGGAGTGAAGTCAATCGCGCCCCATAGGGGATCAGCTTGGCGGTGATCTGATCCGCTTGAATTGTGTATTCCTTGAAGTGATCACCATGGTCGTGAGATTGGGCCGAGTTGGAAGAATCAAACGAAGGGGCCGAATTCTGAGCTAGAACCGGCAGTCCGTAGAGGACAGCAGAGAGATAGTTTTTCACGTGCATCCTGAAACCCAAAAGAGTAATGACTGCCAGAAAGACCAAGCAGTAGAGAGTTAGAAAGCGAGGGGTGATGCGGACGGGACGAAGCAAAGAGCGAATGCAACGATGCGGCTGGGGGCGATCTCGATTAAGTACCAGCATCACCTCATGGCGTCCCAAGCTAGTGAGCGGGGAAAGAAGTCAGTTGGTTGGATGCTTTCTTTTCCTCCGGGCTCTACAGGTCAAAAATTACCCCGGATGCAATCAACGTGCCGCGCCCAGTGGGATGGCGCAATATCGCAAGGGGGTGGCGGTCTGATCTCAACCCAAAACAACCCAAAAGGTGACAAGCTTTGATGTTGGACTTACTGTACAATGGGGAAGTTCAATCTTGACTTCTCTGCATACGCAGTTAATTGAGATGGATGTCTGTCTACGGAGTAAGTATTGTCGAATCTCTCACAGATTGATTCTGTACGGTATTAACGTATTGAAACCTGAAATTTAAGGCTCTAGAGACTAGTCCGGAATAGGAAACTCCGGTGGGGATAATCAATCCCAATTAGGAAAGGGCGCTGCATGCGGGGAAATTGGCTTGCCGATCACTTTTAGTCTGTATTCTTTCCTGGTACTGTATTGTACCCTGCTGTATGTATCTCCCAGCACTGACTCTACTGCAAATTTCCATCCGGGACAATTATTGCTTTATATTTATCTGTACTCAGATAATTATCAATTCTAACTGGGAATGAAAATGCATTGTTGTGTATATTTAGAGGCTGTCGGAACAATATTCCACCGCTCCGGTGTTTACATAAGCCCACGCGGTCCCCTCGTCGTCAATGGAGGCTCGAATGCAAACAGAAAGAGTCCAGACTAAGTAACACCGGCCGTTTTCGGTTCTTTGTTGTTTATTTTCATGTTAGCATCTATTTGACTTACTGTCACTATATATTTTTCTCCCTTAAAAATGACTTACTCAGCATAACCTTACAATCGATATATCTGAATACGACGCGCGCGACTCAAACATTCCATGTTGATATGTCGTCCCGCGAATCGAGCTCTTCCCCCGACGTTCTTGGGCCTCCAGGCGACGCTGACTATTTAATATCCTCCCCATTTAAGCCCTTCGCCGGTCGTCAAAGCTTCATGTCGCCTGCCAACTTCCGACCGCTTCAAACTCCCCACAAGCGACAGCGCATCAGTCTCAGCCCCGCGAAAACAGCGCACTCCATCAAATTCGATGATGTCTTGCTTCCTGCTTCCCCGACCATGAAACTCAACGGAGACCCGAGGTCCCCATCCCCTGATAAAGTAGAACAGGATGGAAATGTCAGCCCCTGGAGGATTCGTGTCACGCTCGAAGCAACGCAAGATGAGAATAACCAGGGGAGTCCTCGGCGCAAGCGATTGACTTCGCCAACAAAGACAACCAAAGTACCCTTGAAGGATGAGCAGGACCAAACGGTACAAACTCCTGGAAGGCGCAGAGGCCGCCCAAGGAAATCGGCTCTCCGAGAACGCGATGCGACGCCCATTCCAGGCAGCCCTGGTCATACCCCCGGCCCCCAAGGTACCGGGCAGAAAAGGAAGCGAGGACGACCAAGGAAGAGTATGCCGGATTCGGACTTACCAAAGGACATACACACGAATGATGAGGCACCGGTTGTCGAACCCGAACGGAGCTGGAGTCCTTTAAATATTGCCGCAGATGCCGATTCTGATGATGGATTACCGGATGATCAAGTTGCTAACTCAATTGAGCTTGATAATCAAATTGCGCAGCCGGACGCGGTAACATGGGATAGGGGTACTCCTCGGGTAACTTTCGAGCCCCAATATGACACGCCAGATGTTGGAGCTATCGATCAGGACTACATGGGGGATGACGCGTATTTACATTCAACACCCTCGAAGATGCCCTCTCCCACTCGGGAGTCGCAAATTGCTTCACCAGAGAATGCGTCGTTACACGCCGGGCACACTCCCGGACCAAATAGACAACGCACCTACCCAACACCGACATCCTCATCGCAGGTCGATGATGAGCGTCAGGGACAAGAAAGACACCCAGAAGGATCCAAAAATGAGTCCCAACATGGTGTATATCACCCTACAGATGACCCAACGGATGACCATAGGGAGTTTGATTCCATTATGGAAAGTGAAGGCTTCAGCATGGTTTCCTTGGATACACTGCCATCGGCTAAACAACATGGACTGAACACTAACTCGAAATTGACCAAAGGACCCCTCAAGCCTTTTTTGAAACGAGAATCTATTGGAATTACAGATCGCATCAAGCGCAAATCACCTCTTCCTCATGGCAATCATCACGAGCACTCGTCACCCGCCAAAGAGCATTCCTCACCAGAACATCTTTACCCAACACTACCTGTACAATCTCCTGGAACCACTATGGCTCAGGATAACGCCACTGTCCAAGACCATAAGCCCGACCGTACATCGCCTGCACATCTATATCCAAAACTACCTTCAAATTCTCCTAGTCGTAATGTGTCAACGGATTACCCGAGGGCCAATGGTCACGCAACTGCACTTGATGCCTCCGAACCATCAATCCTTCCCGTATTAAGGAAGAGGCCATTTCTTAGGTTGGCTAGAATTCTTCGTGTTGGCATTGCCCTTGAGGGCACTCTGAGACATCATGGAATTTCTACGGAGCCTGATATCGAAACTTGCAGAAGGAATCTAGAGACAATTTTTAGTAATTTCCATCCTGAAATCCAGCGAGATTTGCGTGCTGGGCTGGTGCTCGCAAAGGAACTCGCAAAAAGATTAAGCTGGATTGAGACCATAAAGCGAAGAGTTGCAGCGAGGAAGAACAATTCTGAGAATGTGCATGAAGGAAGGACGCCACAGCAACCGCAAGGCAGAGAAAGCATTAAAGATTCGCCAAATTCAGAAATGAAACGGCGGATGGCTGAATGGCAGCGAGAACGCGAAGCTGTCAGTCGGGAAATCGAGATGGCCAACTCAAGCCAAGTAATTGTCCTGGACAGTGACACTCAAAGCCCTCATAGCCAGGAAGATGACTACGCAAACGGAGAAAACGACGGCAAGGAACCTCAGTTTGACCAAGGTTTTGAGCAACCGGAGTATGGTGATTCGGATGTCAAACCAGAACAGGAGCCAGAGGAGCCGGAGCAAAACATGTCGAACGATGATGAGGACTATGAGGACATTTGGCAACAAGAAGCTAGAGATCAAAGCCATGTTTCCCATCGATCTTCCATGAACCGTCATTCAGATGAGCGTCAGCAACCATCTAGGCACATATCTAGTTCTCGGAAAAGTAGCCCGGTTACTTCTCCGAGTGAGAATGTGGAATCCTCTTCTCCAGTTCACTGGGCCAAAGACAATAACGATCTGGTACCAAATTTAGGCCATTCTCGGATAAAGCAGTTGCGAGAGCAGAAAGTGGACCTCTCACCCTTGTTTCGAGCCGAATATACTCCAAGGCGCTACCAATATTACTATGGGAAAAGCAGTCCTCAGAGTGCTGCTAAGCAATCAACACAGCAGCAGCAACCTCCTATAGAACATGATTGGAGGGTTCGTCAACCTGATGAGCATTCGAAATCTATCCCAGTTAATAATGACGTCGCTCAACAGCAGGATGTGACAAGGCACCAAAGTTATGAGTTGCATTCGGATCAGGAAATGGGAGAAGATGAAGATCAGGATCTCTCAGATAATGGTTCAGCTGAGGAACGATCCGTCCACGAACATCTGGACGTCACTCCGCGCCCCTCAAAGAAAGCAAACGGTGATATCCAGGGCTCATCCTGGTTCCAGAGACTAACTAGCCTTACACCTGGGTGGTTGAAGGCTCCAAAAGCTGAGCCAAAGGAGGAACAAATACCGGAGAATGAAGAGGCTTTCAGTCCTGTGTCTGGAAAAGAGACTAGTGCTGATCTCCAAGATCCCTTGGAGGATATGGATAAGGCGCCAGAGTCTCCGCGAATGAAAGAGCGGCCTCAAGAGCAACAGAACTCAATTGATATAGACTCTTCTGAACACATCGAGGCGGCAGATTTTCGTATAGACAACTACCAAAAACGTGCACGTCCAAGGCCACTTGCTCTCTCAGGATACTTCACCGACGAGCATTATGCCGCACTCCGTCGACTTTATCGGCTGGCAAAACGGTATCCAGAATACTTCCCGTACTACCCGCGACCCGGCCATTCTGACATCATAGGAGATTGGATCTGGACTTCGGACGGAGCATACGGAGTTCCTGTCACTGAGGGGCAGTTTGCCGTTGTTGACAGATTTGCGCAGGAGCTTGCTGATGCCAGTCTGGAAGATGGTGGTCCTGGCCAAATAGACTGGACTGAAGCCGAGCTCCACCGGAGATTAATCAGCATCATTATCGGTGAACAGGTTAGAGAGGAGAGAAAGGCAAAAGCTCTTCCAGATGATACACGGCGTTCAGAAAGTAGAGAAACATCTGTCGATATATGGCGCCCATGAGCTTGATTTACTTTACCTCCCTTCTGACCATCCATCAGTCACCCACAACTCATGAAGCTCGTTCCTTCCGAATTGTTTGCTATTCCTGGATTTTGTGGAACTTGGATCACTTTTGAGTACCAGCAGCTTTTGGTTTTCTATCCCTGTATGAAGTTTGAATATGTATGATTCCCCTATAGTTACTGGTTTGGAGTTCTGAAGCTATTGCATGACTTGGCCTTTTTGCTTGAGCATTATTGTATTAAGCGATATCCTGGTTGAGCTGTCAGATTATTGGGTTATGAATATATGATTTCTTTTTCCTTTGCTTGGTTACTTTCCTACTGGCAATAATGAAGCTCGGAGCTGGGCGGTTTATTTTTGGTCACGAATGTATTGGACTGGAAATGATAATTCAGGAAGACGTACTTGTAACGCATCGTGTTTATCTCGAAACTTGACTAGCACCAACCATGGCTCAGTCACTAGACTGCAGCATGATATGCATTCTCATAGCCAAAGCAGAAGTGCCTCATCTATTACAAAGAGACGATGTTAACATCAATGGTTCTCACTGTTTATAGGTACATTCGAGGCCAACAAGCTCTTCCTCAAAGTCTAGAAACGCTCATATATATCAATTGGAACAACCGTGATATTTATATCTGTTAAGGATACACTATAACCAGTGAAAACAATACCCAGAGTCCGGGTCAAGAAAGAGTAGGCAAGGACCGCTCCAGGTTACAGGCATAAGCTCGTAAATCTAAGTAGACAGTGATCATCATCGCTTCTAATCTAAATCAGGGAACACTCAAAGCCAGAATGCGGTAAACCCAACCAAACTGCACAACAAGACGGACATTAGAACAAGAGGATCAATACTAGCAATACCAGCCACAGAGACAGAGTCTAAATCATGATGCGAAATCCCTGAAGTGGATTTAGAATTGGGAGCTTGGTTTGTTGGTGCACCTTTGCCTGCAGTCTCTGTCGGGATCGATGGGGTATATGTCTGACCCAGCGTGGGCAGGGAAGAATTGGGGTCTACGGACCATCCAATGCTCGGGACCGGACACTGTGGGAGTGTTATTGCATCAGTTGACTTGATATATTCAGACAAGGCAACGCCAGTTGGTGACAGAGTGGCCCATTGAGACTGGAGATTGTAGAAATCCGGTGACACTGGTGTGGGAGTTCCCTTTCGTGTGAAACCGTCCTCGATGAGGTCGATGGTTAATACACCTTTGTCAGTTGGAGGACCGTAGCTGACCAAGCCATAGTCATTGGTCTCCTCAATCCACTCATAGACAATCGAACCAGACCAAGTGTCAGACATCTCCTCACCAAAAATTGCAGTTTGATCCTCGAACGTGCGTGGAGGGACCGTGTTGCAGCCCGTTTCGGAGAAGAAGATCGGAATTGGATAACCGGAGGCATTCTTCTGGAGAATGTTATATCCCGATATCGTATACGAAGAAGCGCCACACCATTCATATGCGTTCAAAGCGAAGAAGTCCAGCCGCTCATACGAGTCCTCGAAACAAGCAAAATAGTTCTGGAGCATAGGTCGCAACTCTGCAATATCAGCAGCTGAATATCCAACAGGAATTTTTCGGTATTCCTTCATGTCCCGGTAGACCTTAATATCGCGGGCAGCAGCCAAAACATATGGAGCAGCAGCTGAGCCCTCTTTGGTGGTGAGAACCTCATTTCCGACGAAGACCGCAGCAGTGTTGGGGAATTCTTGGAATTCATCCAGGACAGCCTGGAATCTGGCAAATTGGGTTTCGTTCCAATGAGGGTCGCCCTGTAAAACTGTCAGAGAGGCCGCCCTTTACAAAGTTTCTATAAATACCTGTTCAATCTGAGTTTCAAAAGTGTCAAGGTCGACAAACAGGTAAATTCCGGCATCAGCGAGTGCGTCCATACAGCCTCTGTGGTCCGCACTTGGATCGACGTGGTAAACGCGAATTGCATTGACACCCAGTTCAGACATGAGAGTAACATCTCTTGTGCACTGCTCGGTATCGATTAGAGGGTCGTGTGGAGTGAGTTGGTAAGCAATGCCTAGTGAAATCAATACGATGACATGTCCAATATATAGAGGAGTACTCACCTTTCATGAAGAACTGAGTGCCATTTTCATAGAAGAACTTTGAGCCAACAGCGGAAATTGTTTGGACGGTATGCGCAGTGGTAAGAATGGCCCCCAGTACCAAAGATAGTACAATGTGTAGAGGGAATGACAGCAGCATCCTGGAAGTCTGTTCAGATGTAGGAACCTGTGCAGTTCGTAATGTTCAAGTAACAGCTATTCCTGATAAGTCTGTTGAAGCAAGATGGAGAGTTGGATATATTGAAATGAATAAGGACGAATATACCATCGCGATCTGGGCACTGAAGAAGAAAGCTCATTGAGTGAGAAAGACATAACATAGGAGGAAAAGAGGAAAGAACGACTTACGGCGACTACCAAAGGAAGGAATAGCCATATCCTAAGTCACAATTGGCATATCTTCTTCCTTCAAGTCCAAGTGATTGTACACAAGCCATCCTAAGTCATCCATTTTTTGATTCTATCTCTATGATCGTCTACTGGAAGTAGTTAGAGAGTCTTTCAACACCCATATTAAATTAAAATCTAAAAGAGCTAATGGTGATTCAGAAGATAGCAACAATGGCCAGGAATAGGTAGCAGCTTGCCAGTTTATTTCAACCAGCGAAGAGGGTGAATAGGGTAGTCGTGTATCAAAAAGCTGCAGGATTGCCATGGTCTTTCCCTAGAACAGCAGGATAGATGGAAGCGGCCTCTTCCGAACTGCCCGGTCAAATCCCTAACACACTCAATGCCTGTTAGGGTCAAGAAAACACTTAGCAGTAATTGATCGTTGAACAGCAACTTATTTCGATCAACACGTGTTGAAACAAAGCCCTGCCTAGTCGAAACAAGCAGTCTCGCCACCGATTTCTAGGTGCTATACCAATAGAAAAATGGCCTATAAAATGAAAACGGTTATATAAAGCCCATACAGTCAAACGACTTCACCATAGAAAAAGATATATAGAGTGGGTAGACGAGGGAATCCATTTTGATGTCTATGACTTCAAGATGCAAGAAAATCTCCGAGTATGCCAAGAAAAGCCGATAATTAGCTAAATGTATCCTAAAATTTTAGTTCTATTCTTGTTGTTGCCGAAACAGCTATCCGTTGTTTCGAGTATAAGCTGACAAAAATTGAGTGTACTGTAGCTACTTAGTAGAACAATTGACTATGTATCACGCACTAGTCATTAGCAGGGTTGGAGTTAGATGCTGCTTGTCATGCATGGTCTGCAGTAGCAGCTGTCAATTGACAGTTGTCAAGATTCATGAATCAGGCGAAAGGAGAGATTCCAAAAGGTCTGGGGAGAGAAATGGAAGAGGCTTCATCCGAATGATCTGCCAAAGATTCGGGGGATTCAGGAAAAGATACCGTTGGACATGAGAAATTGAATATCCCTTCTCTATTGAACCGTTAGACAGAAAACAAAAGGAGAAGGGATGTTCGAGTGTGCCAACTCATGGTGGCGTCTGATTAGTTGGCCTAGTGTCCATGGTCGGGGGTCTAGATTGGTGGAGACGATCCGGTTTTGGGCAGAGAGAAAGAGATCCAGACATTCCAACCATTGGATCATCCTCCCAATTCCGTTTTGTCAAGGATTCTCATTAAGCTCTCGTATTTCGAAGAAAGCTGGTGCCATGAACACGTTCGACAGCGACAATTGGAAAAAAGTAAGGTAGGGTAGACTGGTGAGAGAGATTCTTCAGGCTTGGCATATTCGTCATAGAGAATTAAGATCAACTGGAGAATAAAGCGGAGCACTCCGAAAGAGTCTAGAAAAGAAGATAATTTAAGGAAAGTGAAGATCGGCAGCGATTGCGTGGATGATCTCACATGACTTCCGCTCGGATTTACTCCTATTATTCTCAATAAAATGCTCCTCTTCCCCATCTTTTGCTTCATCATCAACACTCGGATGGTTTGGTTTCGCAGTTACAGGGTTCCTTTTAAGGGTAACTAACCTTTCGGTTGCTTGATTGGCCCGGAATTGTTGCATTGGTCAACGTCACCATCGCACCCTCCCACTTTCCGTCCTCCTCTATTGCGATTTCCCTTGTTTTTGTCGCATTCATGAGCAGCGTCGCAGTCTGAATGCGATTTTTTGGACGTCAATTACTCGAATCCTTGTCAATTAATTCAATTTCTACATCTTAGACTCTGACTATAATTGACACTGAACTTCAGCTATGGCTGTCGCATCTCCTTTTCGAATCTCCCTCGAGTATGAGGAACTCTTGGAAAATAGCGATGCGTTCAAGGCCGTTCGCAATCATTTGCGACGGCAAGAACTGGGAATGACTGCTCCAAGGTAGGTCGAGTTGGTCTCATGTCAACTACCCGCCATTGTTCTAATATATAATCAACAGCTTTTGCTCTCTCCATCGCGATTCATGCTCTGCTCGCGAACAACAATCCTTCCGCCTTAATCGTGATATCATCCATACCCTCCTCCTTCCCTTGTCCCTCCTTCACAACCAAGCAACCCAGGTGGCTGCGAGTGTGCTCCCAAGCCAACGGGCTTCCGAACCGGAACGCGCATTTCGAGGAGAAGCTCGGAGTGCGTATTCCTGGCTTCACTGTGTCCTCACCGAGGAGCATGATTGGTATTTGACTGAACGATGCCCGGCATGCATCTCTTTCCACGTTTTGCACTCGGAGCCCACCATCCGTTTCATCGCAGTAGCCTGCTTGCTCTCGGATCACCTCCAGGACCTCGAATTTCCCAGTTCTAAGAAGCAACTTCCTTCGTTTGATTTTTGGCTCGAGGCGCTGGAAACCGCCGTCAGGGAGGACCCGTTCTGGGGCGATGATTTTTGGCCGGAAATTGAATATCGCGCATGTGCCCTGACCGACGGCGTCAAACAGCTGATTCTGCAATGCTTGGAGCTACGTGCTGCTTTGGACCGCCAGAACTTCCAGTCGCAAGGCTTGTACAAGGGGGGAGCTCATTTCCGTTGTGACTCTTCGTGCCAGCAGATTCGTGTGATTGCAGTGAATCCGCCGAATTTTGCGCGTAAACACGCCAGAGTGAATCAGGAAAACCAGAAATGGGCATCGAAGGTTTCCATCAATTGTTCCATGCAGTCGCGCTGGAATGATCGATCTCAAAAGTTGAGCAGCCGTGGTCATAGGCGGTCTGTAACCTCTTAAGGTATTTGGTTATCGCGATGTTCCACATCGCCATTAATCAGGTTTTTATCAGACGTTCTGGCCATGTGCTGGCCTAAGGATAGATCCGGAACCGCTTCGAGTAACGTTGAGTACTTGGCCGTTGAAGTTCCCGGCTTCGTTGCCAATCCGAAGTATTGCACGCCAAGCGCCAATGTTAATGCCCGAGCAATGGGCCAATGAAGGATAGGATCTGACATGCTGACGCCCTTGGGATGTGTGATGCATGAAGAGAGTTCTCCAACGATTCTCCAACTTTCAGTATCCTTGTCGCTTGGCATTATGACTCACCGACACGGTATGAGGCATTCCTATTTTGGACCTCAATGTCCACAGGGACAGAACAAAGTGCCAGGAATCAATCCTAGCAACGCATCTCCATTGATAATTCTTCCCAACTCGTCCATTACTGAGATGAGTACCGAATCCGTACCTGTTGGAACCAGTACTGTTCCTGGTCAAACAAACAAACGATATTATTCGACCTCATCTCCATTCGAGACCCAAATCGGTTATTACCGAGCTGTCCGCCACGGCCGTCAGATATTCGTCTCAGGTACCACTGCTGTGGACCCAAAGTCGCCTCCCAGCTCGCCTCAAATTTTCTTCCCGGGTGACGCCCGGCAACAGACCCGTGTCGCTCTTACAGAGTGTATCAACGCCGTCAAAGCTTTGGGTGGTAAAGGTGCGGAAAGTGTCGTGCGCGTCAAGATGTTTGTGAGTCGACATGAAGACTGCCCTGCAGTCGGGGAGGGATTCAAGGAGATACTAGCCAGAGACGGTGCAGGCATTGGAACCACAGCAACAATGATCGTGGTGAATGGGTTTATTGATGAAAATATGCTGGTTGAAGTTGAGGTCGATGCAATTGTGGAGGATAATTGAATCAGCCTTATAATAAGCATTAAGAAACCGCTTATAAGTGGATGAATCTTTAATATAATCAATATCCTTTATTAAATTACCTCCGACCTCCCTTGTAGTATTTCTACTATCCTTTTTGGCACGTATGTAGTATGTATCTACCCCGTAAAGTCTCCAGTTGATCAACTCAGATTCTCAACCTACAAACCCAAGATCTTCAAAACGGAAGTACAGTATGATATTCCCCACAAAGTCAATCTGCATTTGAAAAAAACAAACTAAAAGAGATTCCTATGAGTATAGACCTTTTACATCATGCTTAACTAGTACCAAGAGGGTAGGGCAGCAAAAGCTATTGTAAGGAATAATATTAACTTGGTAGTTAAGATCATACCATCAAGGGAAGCTATACAAACATTACAATTAGATATAACTTATGTAGAGGACCCTAGGAAGAGCACAAAGTATAAAAACAAAAAGGCCCGTTATGGTTCCGACTGGGATCGAGAGGTAAAAAAGAAAGAAGAGCAGAGCCTAGATGGCAAAGGCAAGCGCTTCTTGTCTCTTCCCTGGACACTGGCCTTAGAGGCTAATGTAGTATAGCACTATTCTCTACATACGCTATGACTAGCAACATCATTTAGGGTTATATTGTGGCTTCTGTAGTTCTTAGGCTCTAAAGGCCCAATCTATATTTATATTTATACTATGTATGTCTTCTAAGTTATCAACACTACACATCGTACGATATGTTTATATAGACTGACTACTCACCTTTGTTTAGATCTACACAGCAACCCAACGCAAGGGAATTCCGAATAGATGGCTCATCCTGGCTTCGTGCATATATTTACCCCACTAACCAGGTGATCATATACCTCGACTGGAATGTAAGTGGACAATTCCAAGTTTGTATGAATTCTTTCCGTTTCCGAATCGATATGGACCCATATCCCCCACCGACGATCGATTCTCGTTCTCTAGATTCAGACTAAATGGCGACCGAGCTATCTCCTAACCTCCGCAGCCAGCTCGGTTCGAGGCAAAGTAATGGTGTGAGTGATTCGGAGATAAAATCTGGTTCTTGATTCGAAAGTCGCCACGACGCTAACTAGGCCGAAGACGCTGATCGCTCGGGAAAGTGGTAGCTAGCGGGGGAAGTTAGGTTGCGTTGGCTTGGTTGCCGTTGGGTTCCAAGCTTTGCGGAATAGCCTTTTTAAGAAGGTTGCAAGCTGGCTGGCGGGAATGGCTCGTATTGCCGTATCTCATTCCTGGATAGACGAATGGATGGGATGACTTCCGTATGTAAGTGAGCGTGTGCTTGCTTGTTTTGTTAGAGGAATGTTAGTAGACCAGATAAAATGACAAGTGGAGTTAATCTATTTCGTGCACATCTATTCTTGATTTGTATAGATATGCGGGAAATAGAATAATGAATTGATTGGTGTTATGCGTACCACAGTACTGTGTATACCTAATAGCCCACGTGTATAGGTAGTATATTCGAGACAAGGTGGAGACGTGCAAGCAAGAGATATTGGTTGAAGGCCGCAAGTTTCAACCAGAATATGTGAGACTGGTACTGAGATAGAACCATCCACGGTTCATAGAATGAAGGACATTTGTATGGTATCAAGTAAATATAGCATAAATCGCTATACATATCTTCGAGATCATATGGCAGTGGCACAAGACAACGGTAGATAGCGAAGGGAAACTCAATAGCCAGGCGGCATAGCATCTGCATCTCGCCTGAAGGGGATATGGTCTTGTTCCGAAGTAACCTATGAGGCAGGATGGGTCCATAACGGCAATTATTGCCTCCCTAGACATAGTCATCAAGATTAGGAGGAGTTCGCTTCTGCGTGTCAGTAGTATTATCTTCTCTATTGGAAATGTAATTCATAATCGATCTGAAGGAAAGCTCCGGATCTGCAATAGAGGCGGCAAATCAGTCTCCAACAGAATCTATCCGAAAGCGGCCGTTCCACTCACCGGCCGACAGGAAGAATGGGTCCTGACAGGCTGGAGAACGTCTCGATGAGTGTTTCAAGGGTACAATCTCACTGACCGCATGGAGAACACAGCATCCCGGCAGATTCGCTAGGACGAGGTTGTGTCGATATTGATCTACACGTAAGTGCCAGATCATCCGGAACACTTTGGTGTCAAAAGACGATGGAAGTCTCAACCATACAAAACAGTCGATGATTCAAGAACTACAATTTTGCTCGAAGAAGTAATTTATCACCGCCCAAAATCAAAAGAGCCATGGCCTGGTACTACCAATGGTTGACACAGGGAGTCTTTTCCGAATGAAATGCGTGGTCGTAGCCCGGAAAGACGGATCTTATGCAAAATTCAAGGTTTTGGTTTCGGTTCTGGGCAAAATTTTTCTTCTGTTATTGTTGCATGGCCGACCGGCGCAGAGCGGATAGGAGATATGGATGGGTCGTTAAGTATCGGAGGCTGGAGATAAAATTGGGCCGTGGAGGATAATCCTGGATAATAATCCCTACCAAAGGATTTTCAGGCAGTCAATAATATGTAGATGGCCAAGTGGAGTCGCTGATGGTCTAGACTGGTCGGATGGCGAAAATAGTCTGAGTAGCCCATGCTTGGTGATACTGGCCGAAGCAAGAAAACAATCCATTCATTCGTTTGCGGGTTTCAAGATTTTGATTCAATGATGGTGGATTAATTTTTGAAGGACGAAGAATGAAAATGAAAACATCAGGCAATTTGAGTGGAAATTGAGAAAGGGATAGAAGGTAAAAAAGAAGAAAGAGAGTCTAGACCAGCGAGTAAAAGAAGGTTCTCTGCCTCGTGTGCATTGAAGGTCTGGACTTTTAAGTCACGCTTCCAGTAACTTCCCAGCGTCATCCAACCCTTCCTCTTCCTCTTCCTCTTCGTCTCTCTCTCTCTCTTTTACTCTTAATCACTTCAACCTCCTCATCTCCCATTCCTTCCACCTCTTCCCTTCTTACCCTTTTTGTCCTCCTTCTTCTCCGCCATTTTTCCCTTTTTTGTTCTCTTCCCTCTTGTCCCGGTCTTTAATCTGCTCATCTATTCTATTCTTTTTTAGACCGTTCGTCTGCGATCGTATGCCAGTTTCATCCTTGAGTCACCTTCAAACGACCCGAGTACCACCTCTTCTTAGTGCATTCCAAAGCATCAATTAGTGTACTTGCCTCCTGCAACCCCGCCGACCATAATCTCGCAACCCGATTCTCCATAGGCTTATGGTCTTGGTGGTTCCCAATCGAATCTTTGGTTAGAAGCAATAATCTAGTTCTCTGCTGGTCCGGGCATTCGAGACCTCCAGACAAACAGAAGGGTTACCAACCAGCCCAACGAAAATTGGATGAATAATTCCCAGTGCAATGGATCACATTGGCCTTCTGAACTGCCAGATTATTCGGTCATGCGTTCGTATCCGTCAGCGGGTTTAGCATCAGAAGCGCGGGGAGAAGGCTGCTCCTCGCGCCAGCCTGCTGTAGCGACCTCCGATAGAGAAGACCTCTTCAAACTAAACACCTTTTTCCCCCCACCGACCTACGATCCCCAAAACCCGTCTGGCGAGAACATAAGCCCGGGCACCATCCGCCGACGAGCCTCTCAAGGATCACTCCTCACAAAACCATCCGCCGTTTCACGCTTTCTCTCAAAAGGGAACCCACGTTTGCAGATACCAGACTTCGACCGGCTTAGAGCCACCACCGGATCACTCCGAGTCGAATCACGAAGCCAATTCTCAGATTCAACTATTCCACTCTCGACGCCCTCTGGTGCGTCGAATCTACAAACAACCAGAGAGACCCAGCCAGCTTGGGACTCTGTTTCGAAAGGCCTTACCCCGAGCGATCACCACTATTCGACACTGCCCCCAACTCCACCCGATGACGACGAGCACGTGGCCTGGAATCCTCGGTCGGGAATGTTTTTGTTTGAAGCATCGATGAATCAAGGGCCTGGGCCAATGGACGAAGGTTTGAATAGGGAAAGCACGTCTAAAGGAGTGTCAGATAGTCTAGGAAGTCCTGATGCGTTTTCCAATCCTTCATCTAGCATTGGTGGTAGTCAAGGATCCCCAGGTGCCCCAATGGATTGCGACCAAAATTCATGGCCAGAGAATGGAATTGAAGCTGTTGGTATGTCGATTATTTTGTTGTTGGTTAAGGGTTTCCCTCATTCTAACTTGGTACAGTGTCGTCGTTATCTGTCTCGAACAATCGCGGAGAAGCCGTCAAGATAGTATCCCAAACCCTTCCTTATCCTCTCACAGAAAACAAGTCGGCCGCACTCCCAGGTCAAAACATCTTCAACTCAGTTATATATGCCGTCCAAAATCGCCCCCAGCAAGGGCAATCACCTTATATTCATATCACCCACGCCGTTCCCGAACATTTTAGCCTTTCGAATCTTCCGTACTCGCCCCCAAGCACTCCTCGGATGCACTACCAAGGGGATGATTATTTTAGTTCCACCGTCTTTTCCAGCGCCGCCGTTGTATCGGCTTATCATGATTTCCGGGGGCCTATCCAAACGCAAACATCACACTCGCCGATGCCGGTTGTTCCACCACACACTGTACACATCTCGGTTCTTGAACGATATCTACCTCCTTCGTCATCCCAGGAGTACAAGGACCTTTTCCTTCCCAATCGCCCATCCTTTTTAGTGGATCGACTGTTCGAGTTATCACCAAACGGTGGCTCGTTGCTTTTCGTATATCCAACGAAGAGAGGCGCTTGTACATTTAAGTCGCAGTATCTAGGCCCTATCCTGGACCCATTGCTCCGACAGCTCGTAGTAGTGAATGAGCTGTCAGCCGACGTTGGTCGATACTTAGGGAAACTTTCATCAGTCTCACAGATGGACGACTTTGACACGATGAAGCTGAAAATCACGCAGCTATGTCATTCTCTCAGCTCGCAGTCATCCCAATTCAGCCTTGTTGACGCAGGAAAGGGCAACGGCGATTTCGATCGTAGCGTGTGGGCTGAGTGGTATATTCACCAAGAAAGAGCTCGGATGAAAGAGGTGCTCAGTATGTACTGGCAGAACGGTCGAAGACTCCCAGGAACCAAGTCGGTTCCTGGCCCATCATCTCACATCATCGCTGATAAAGAAGTGACATCAGCCATGTTACTTGGGGAGATTCTTGATGGGATTCGAAAGAGGCCGTACGAGAGTGAGCCCCGAGATCGTGTTGAATTAGGAGTATTTGTGATTCGGCGATCCCACTAGATGTTTATCCTTTTAGGTACGGAGTGGAAGAATCGCCGGTCATTGTGTTCCATTATTTTCTCATTTCCTTATTCCGAAAGCTTGGTACGAGTATAAAAGGATATCAGGCGAAAACGGCGGTGTCTTTGGAACATTTGGAAACACTTACTTATTTTGCATTTTGTTTTGATGGCATTAAATACCCCGGGACCTGTCTTTTATTAGCAAGATACTTATTAGATCATGAATATATACGATGAAATGATCACAAACGCTTCCAAAGCAAATCCACTCTTTGATTAGGATCCAAGTAGCTGAAGCTGTTGATAAGGGACATACCCCAGTCACACTAAAGGCCCGCACCACAATACATCCTCTCACCTTACTCATAGGAACGTCAATGGCTATATTCCTTCTTTGCTTCGCATTATTTGAAATTCCAGTTCCTTCTGGGCATCATGTCGATAGAAAGGAAGAGATTCTGTTATTGGCTGTGTTATGTGGAGACCATCGAAATATTACTGCCAGGCGGTAAAGGGCAATCCCCCTATACCTAATTCAGATGAATCCCGCCTTCACTCTAGAGCTGCCTCAGATCTGCTCTTGTGTTCTTCCTTTTCACTTGCTCACGCTCCCTCTATGTGTATGAAATTCCATTCTCATTTAGTTATTCCGTTACTGCAACGGTATTTCCTTACTGGACCTGATTAGTCCTATTTCTAACCTATCGACTCTTGTCACTCCACTTTTGCAGCCCATGGCCTACTCACCTGTGTCTACTTCGCCGATGGGCGGCGGGACTTCGCAGTCTATGTCTAACACATTACATTCAAGACATCGGGCTGCGAGTCCTCAGCCTCTGGCAAAACAGGATAAACGACGGACAGCGATGCAGGACCGACTTCATGACCTCACTTTTTCATTCAGTCAAAACCGCGATGCCCAGTTTCGTCAGCAGCTTCATGCGTTGCAATGCGACATGACTCTAATTAACAATGCCGACCCTTACTCTCCAAGTCCCCTTCCGGATTCCGCCGAAGAGATTGCCCAGTTGATTGACAATACCGCGGGTGGAGGCAAGTTTGGGAGGGAGATGGCTAGCCTGTCAGGCATGTGGTTTTCGAAGTTTGTGCAGGAAATCAATAGCCTGAAGGAAGAGAGAGATGCGGATTTAGCTATGCTTATGGTGAGTTATCTCTCGTCGGCTTTGCTATATACAGGGTAGCGTCGTCATTGAGTCCTAACACTTTTTTCTCTCGAACTAGCACCGCCACACGAACAGCCTGGATCAATTTAAACAAGAGCTTGTCTTCAGGGAACAATTTGCTGCGGAAGAACACAATCATATGTCATCCACCCTTCGCGAGCGCCTAGTACAAACACTATCGAGCAAAAGGGCCCGATTAATGCGGGAGAAGGAGCATTTGGATATTGCAGACACCAGCGCTCTCCTCCTCCATCCAAACCAGTTCAGCATCACCAATCCTGCCAGCCCTGGTGGAATCCATGGAAATCGGAAAACGAGACACACTCGACATCGCGTTGACCTCGATGAGTTTGGAAACGGCATCGGGTCGGAATTGAACAAAAGAAAGCGAAAGGCAGATGACGACATTGGATCGCCTGTGCGAGATGCCGGCCTTTCCACACCGGCCGATCGGACGAAATCTTACATCGCCCAACAGCAAAATCCGCCAGCTTATTCGATTCATTCGCTTTTCACAGATAAGGAATTGAGTCACCACGCTCGCCAGGCACATATTGCGGCAGTTCATTTCCTCTCTATCTCCAAGCGTGCTGAACAGGCGTCCGGAGCTGCGACGAATGGTAACAATACTGATGTTGATGAGTCCGGCGGAGCCGATGGCACTGGACAAGAGGACAATGGGACTCCGGCAACGGATATGGTCCGAACTGCTAGCCACAACTTCCATGCGACTCGGTCGACGCGTACCCAGGGTAATTTTGCTCTCAATGCTCTTGCTGACCTGTCAGACAAGCCGGCCGTGCGTCCCAACTTACCCTACGGTATCCTTGCGAGCTATAATCCCAAGCCGAATGGCATGGCAAATCCTCCGCCCCTTATGAACGACGAAATCGATGATGATACCGCCCGAATGGACCGTCTACATTCCAAACCTCTCAATTGGGTTGATAAGGGCTTGATAGAGGAACTTGTGAAACCATTATCCAGCGACATCGACGGCGAACCCCAGAACCCTAACCGGTTCAGTCTCCTCCACCCTGATTTCCCAACTGAAATGGGAGTTCATTTATATCCTCTCAAGGGGAATGACAGTATGGAGATGCTGGGTACTGGCCATAACCGTTCAAAGAAGACTAGAACTGGTTAATCGAGACTTTTCAGGACGACAAACTTATTGGCGTTATGGACATGTACAGGCAATTACAGGTTGGCGCAGAGCGATCAAACAAGAGGCGTTTAGTACATCGGATTGACTTTGCATACATCAGATGCTTCCGCAAGCATAATTTTCCTTCTGTTGTTTTGTTTTGTGATAGTATGTCTTTGATTTTGGAAGATTATAGGGCGACTACCTCTGTCTGAGTTCTGTTTGTTGCTTATTAATGCAATATTGGGATTTGAAGTTGTTCGATTATAACTACTGCTACAACTCAACTACCTTTCAGTTAGGGTAAATACAATTCCTCGGTCAATATTATTAGAATGGCAAAGAACACCTCGTATAGACATTCAACTGATTATCAATTATGAATTACTAATGCACTGATGCAACCTTCCAACAACCTGATTGGCAGGATATCACAACTTCAAGTGAAGCATTACAAATCCCTCTAGACTGATGCATGTATATAAACCGCAGTGAACCCTTTGAGGGCTATCGATAACTCATCGAATCAGTCTAGTCTACTAGCCATCATGACTACAACCACCACCACCTCAGCCACCAAATCCAACGACCCCAACTACATCCCTCGCGGGCCGGTGGAAACTACTCTAACCTTCTACGTTCCCCCCGCAGACGGATCAACCCCATACAACTACGTCGAAACCCCACCCCCGGGCCACCCACAACGAAACTACCAAGAAGGCCCTCAAAAGGTCCAACTCACCGACATCAGAGGCTCAGAAGCAACCTACACCCTCGACAAAGATGCCGTCGCAGTCCTCCACAACACCCCTACAGCCACAACCTACCACACCTTCGACACAGACGACGAAGTAAAGAAAGTCTACTACCCCGAAGTCACAAAGCTACTGCTCGACAACGTCCCAGGCGCGCATAAGGTCATCCTCTTCGACCACACAATCCGCCGCGAGAACCCGGCTGCACCGCGCCAGCCCGTAAACAGAGCCCACGTTGACCAAACGCCCAAAGCAGCCGCCGAGCGAGTCCGTCTCCATGTCACCGACCCCGCTGAAGCAGAGGAGCTGCTGAAGGGGCGGTATCGGATCATTAATGTGTGGAAACCCCTTACGGGGCCTGTCCAGTCGTCGCCGTTGGCCTTTGCTTCTGCTGCCTCGGTGAATCCCGAAGACCTTGTGCCTGTTGAACATAGGTACCCGCATCGTACGGGCGAGACGATGGGTGTTAAGTTTAATCCGGGACAGAAGTGGATGTACCTTTCTGGGGTAGAGGAGCATGAGAGGTTGTTGCTTAAGTGCTCGGATACGAAGGATGGTGTGGGGAAGTGGGTGCCGCATACGGCGTTTACGGATGAGAGGTCGCCTGAGGGGGCGAGGCCTAGGGAGAGTATTGAAGTTAGGGCGTTGGTTTTTGGGTAGTTGGTGTATTTGGTTTGGATGAGCTATATATTTGATGTGTTATGATTATTGACTGTGATATCTACATCTGTCTGTATTCTTGTTTAATGAGTATATAATTATAATGGCATACCTATATTCATGACTGAAGTTAGGTATCAGTAAATCCTTCGTCATCGTCACCTCATCGGATAGAGACCCGTCGGAAGGACATATCCATGCAAGAACCACGGTTCTCAACTCCAGCCTCAAACAAATAAACAAGCTACTAAACGAGGCGCCAGCAATACGTTCATCATTATGACGCCCAGCAATAACCAACCCCATAAGAAAAACAACAATCCGCAACCCCTCAAACACATACTCAACCAACTATAAAGACAATACCTATGATCCTCCGGCGCAGCATCCTAAAAATGGCCGCAACCGCCCGAAGCACCAGCGCTGACACTCGCATCCTAGAACCTAACTTCTTCCGAGGCAATACGTACGAGACGCGAGCGAGAGACGCAACGCCGCAAGTTCGCATCACCGACGCTGTCAAGCACGAACATGGCGAACTAAGATCGTTTGCTGATAGGATCTTGAATTCCACGAATCCGGACGAGCAGACTCGGTTCCAGAATCAGTTTACCTGGGAATTGGCTCGGCACTATGTTGGTGAGGAACTGGTGGTTTATCCAGCTTTAGAAAGGCATGTGGAAGGAGGCAAGGATCTGGCTGATAAGGATAGACGGGAGCATCAGGGAGTTTGTCTCCTTTACGTCACTTTCATTTACTTAATATCAGTTATACTAACAAAGGAAACAGATCAGAGAACATCTCCAAGAATTCCAGGATCTCAATTCAACAGATCCTCGCTTTATTCCTTCCCTCCAACGGCTCATGGAAGATTTACGCCAGCACATGGATCAAGAGAACGCTCATTTAGTCAAACTGGACGAAGCACTTTCCAAGGATGACAGTGTGGGCCTGACTCAGCGGTTTGATCGGACTAAGGCCTTTGTACCAACTCGAGCGCATCCCATGACGCCCCAGAACCTACCTTTCGAGACGGCGATGGGATTGATGACGGCGCCGATAGATTATTTGTCCGATATGTTTCGTAAATGGCCTAGTGAGCGGCCGAGTTGATGTATATGTGTTCTGTATTGGTATTCTATGGATATAGGAATGGAATATTAGTATGTGCATAAATTGGCATTGTATGTAACGAGTGACATGCCTGACGGCGACAACGTTCCGCTATACTATCCCCCTATATACAATATAAGCAATTGATATCGCGACAAATATACAATCCGACGAGAGCCTGCTCTTCATCTATCTTCTGGTATGCACCAGGTTCTCCTGGAGATATCCACTTATCATCTAATCTCTAGTGTGAACCAGCTTGCCCTGAACCCACACATTCTTCACATTTCGATCATCACCACCCCACATCCACTTCTCGATCTGTTCCTCCCAAGTCTCATCTCCAAACAGATCAACACCACCCACAGTGCCAGCCTTGACATTCCTCTGGTCCCGAGTAGCGAGGCTATTCACACCCTCCCCATCAAGCGGGCTCTGAGTGTAATTCTTCACAGCACCTAACTCAATCAGCTGCGCATCCCAGATCATCCCCTTATCGAAGCCGCCAATGTCATCTGCCATGTCGACGACTCCTGCACCGCCGCGCGTAGCAAGGTAAAGAATCTCCGGGACAGAAAGTTTCTCATGTCCATTTGTTGTCGTGTTACCGAGGTCGCCATTCATCTGTTGGTACTCAGAGCTGAAACTAAGCATTCGGGACACCAGACTGGCCTGTCGCGCCACTTCAAGGATACTGGGGCTATACCCGCCGCTTACATCGGTGCCCAGACCAACAGTGAGACCATCTTCGAGCATGGCGCGGACAGGAGCAAGTCCGGACCCCAGGGCAGAGTTCGACGCTGGGCAGTGGGCAACCTTGGAGCCGCGCTCGCGGATCAGAGTGCGCTCATCGTGGGTGAGGTGTACTCCGTGTGCGAGGATCGTGCGGTTGGTAAGCAGGTGATGCTTGTCGTAGACCTCGGCGTAACTGGATGAGTCCGGGAACAGCTGGTGAACGAGCTCGACCTCGTCGAGGTTCTCAGAGATATGGGTTTGAATATGGAGAGGTGGGTTGTATTTTGCGGCTAGTTCGCCGAGGCTGCTGAGGGAGTGATTTGAGCAGCTTGGAGCGAATCTGGGAGTGACGATTGGATTGACCAATGTTCCATTCGGATCTAATTTCTGGATGTAATCAATTGTCCTTATTGTTGCGTTGAGTCCCTCGTCGGCAGATTGGTCGACGTAATAATCTGGGCACTGCTCCTTGTTGTCCATGCAGACGCGACCAATGAAAGCACGTTGGCCGTGCTTGTAAGCGAGGGCCGCGAGGGCGTTTGTGGCCGGGACATGGATGGTGGCGAAGTAAGAGGCGCATGTTGTGCCATGAGCAAGAGTGCGAGTGATGACCTGATCATAGACACGCAAGCCCTGGGCAGGAGTTTTCTTGGGATCTATGTCTTGGTTCTTTGGGTCTGACTTGGAGCCGAAACTAGCTTCTTCTGGGAAGGTATATTCATCCAGCCAGCCAAGGAGGCCCGAAGATCCGAACAGCCCAAGATTGGGGAACTGGGGCGCATGGATGTGGGAGTCTAAATGGTCAGTAACTGGAAATTCTTAAGTGAGAGTCCGGGCTTACCGATAAATCCGGGGAAGAAGAATTCGTTTCGTGCATCATTGGACTCCACAACCTTAACCTTGGTGCCCCTGCCGTGGCCATCAGTCCAGCCGTGGCTAGACAGGAACGATTTGAAACTAGCATCATCTTTGACATTCCAATCATGTCCCTTGATACGACCATCCTCAGAAGAGACCCACAGCACACCTTGGTTTCGAACGAGCTCCGGCTTCGCCGAGCTCGAACTAAGCTTGGGGAGATGAATGAATGTACCACGATAGACAGTGTATGGATATGCCCCGGCCATGACGCCGCATGCATTAAGCAATGCAAGACACAGGCATACCGTAGGCAGCCCCACAAAGAGTCTGGAGAAGTTCAGAAACATGACGAAAGTCAACACAGGTCGATACTCACTGCTTGGATTATCCCAACATCTCGAGGACCTTGCGGATTGATATACCCTGATCGATGGTCCGGAAATGAAGCCGGAAATTGAAGTGTCATGATGCTCGTATCGGATGAGTGTGGAGGCTGCAGATGTTGAAATAAAGGACGGTCTTTGCCGCTCTCATCCCGCGATCTTCAAGATTCGTGTAGTGATGGGCATAGTAGGATCAACAGAGCCGGGCGGTCATTCTGGGTCGGCGGTCGGCCACTTCCGACTAATTATACATATGTATTGAAGGGACATTGAAGGATTGACAGGTGAAAGATGCGGGGGAATGTGGAGATGAGTGGTTTTAGTAGAATATGGCAGGTTGACGAGAAAAGGCGCTGGACATGTTAATTCAACAATATATACCGAGGTAAGCCGCGGTAGATTTCCGGTTCACGCTAAGAAGCCAAGGCCGTGCCAAGATTAGGTTAAAGTGGATCCCTGCTGTGCCTAACCCTAACGACTATCTTCCCCAACAGGTATCTCACCGGCTCAAATTCTTCAGGGCCTTCCTTATATTTGACAATTAGATCTACCAATTTGTCTATAGGGATAGTGTAAATATAAAAATATAATAACAATAAGTGACGGCGTTTAATTAAACATATTTAGACTGCAAATAACCTAAGAAGGATGCCATAGACTTCAAGTCCAGCTTGAACTACTTGGAGGAAATGTGTAAACATCATAATACAAGCTTATTATTGAACTGAAAATTAATATATTTCTAACGAGAGCCCTCATTAGATTAAAATATAAGTTATTATGACTCGGGAAGAAAAGGAAGCTTTATGAAAAGAGGGAACTGATATGAGAATATCAAGAAGAGAACAGTAAAGCTTCCTGACAAATCAAACCACTCGCATCGTCATACATGCAATAGTAGCCTTAGCCTTCTGTATCCAGTCATATAGGATATAGAAAAGACAGGCAAACCAAAAGGACTGTACTACGGGGAAGTCTTATTGGCAATGTCCACTCGATTGACTTGATCCTCAAGGATCGAACTAGCTTCGATATTCAGGACCCACTCGCCCTTCTTGTGGATTTTGAACTCGGTCAGGCAGTGAGTTGCATGATTCCTCCTTCCGGAGCCACCGCGGCAAGGATTATGGACTAACCCCGTGGGGTTTGGAGAATTCTCCGTCACTGTAGCAGCGCTCAAGGCCTCGCGGACGTTGTCACATTCCCCCCGGATTATCATCTCGCTGTCCGGTTCCGCACATATTCTCTGTACTATCTTGTTAATGACAGGGAATTTTCTAAGGCAAATTGCCAGGTTTCACAAGAGGTCTATCATGATGTAGAAGTGCTCTGTAGTCAAAGCGGACCATCGAGTAGAAGTGCGATGATTGGTATGTACAATGCATCTTCCTGTAGGCCTTGGTCGCAGATAACAACGACCCGAAGATGCCGCGTGGCAACATGCTCAACACTTCTGGCAGGGCGTGACAATACAGCTAGACTTTCGAGCTCCAGCTTGCGTTGCCCTTCTCACCATCCGACCATTTGGGACTGTGTTTCCTGCGAAATCGTGGTAGTTCTGGAGCGATGATAGCTCTGGGAGCGAGATCAGACAAAAGAATCTGGAGAACATTTATTTCTTTCGCTAAATTTTGAGCGAGCCATGGAGCCACCTTGGTTAGCATGGATTTTCGCTAGCCCGGATTTTCATTTCCTCCACAATAACCTGTCCCCACCAATTCCGTACAAACATCAAAAGCCCATCCACACATCCCTGCCAGTCGGAGCTAACCCACCCTCCACTTCTCTACATGAAATCTCTCAGGCCCTTCTTCTGGTAGTTATCTTGCTGGAGGATAGACGGCCCCCGCCGACTACCGGAAATTCAACTCCATACTTAGACTCAAGAGGGCGCCACAATTATAACTATCTTCTATTCAACCACACCATTATATCAATAATAGATCCTTTTATCGCCCTGTGACCAACTCAACACTCGCTTCCACAACATTCACGCTCTCTTGATTTGCTAACTGTGCGCCTCTGACAATATGGCTTGAAGCCGTACCTTGGCCTCCGAGGCAATGCACTCCTCACAGCAGCTCTTCTGCTGGTCGTATGCCCGAGTTTCACGTGTTATGGGTACAACATGAGTGTCGCCGGTGGCCTTTTGACGCTTGACGCGTTCAATGACCAATTCCCTCGCATGGACACTATTCACACGAAGGGAGCGCAAAAACATGAAAACTCGACGATCCAAGGTCAGCCAGCGATAAGATAACAAAATCTGCATCTACTAACATGTAAGCATGTAAACAGGCACGGTGATTGCTCTCTACACTATTGGTGGTATTTTCGGAGCCCTGCCATGTGTTTACCTGGGTGACCTACTAGGGCGGAGGATGGTTATCCTCTGGACTAATTTTATCACTATTATCGGCTGTATCCTAATGGCGACATCTTTCGATTTCGCCCAATTTATCGTCGCGAGACTGGTCCTTGGTGTGGGTATTGGCGGATACCTCGCTACCGTGCCAGTTTGGCAGTCCGAAATTTCACCACCACACAAGCGCGGCTCGAATGTGGTTATCAACGGCATGTTCGTCGGTATCGGTGTTACCGGATCTCTCTGGATTGACCTCGGGCTTTACTTCGTGAAGGGCAATTCCGTGTCATGGCGCTTTCCTTTCGCTTTGCCGATTATTTTGTCCGCTACAGCTATGATTTTTATTCTGATGCTTCCAGAGTCGCCCCGTTGGCTGGTCATGAGAGGCAGAACCGACGAGGCCCGGAAAGTGTTGTCAGCTCTCCTGGACCTCGAACCCGACTCGCGTACGGTCAACGATACCATCCACGAGTTCGAAGCCAACCTCGCCGCAAGTGGACATACTCCCTGGAACGCTATTTTCACGAATGGAAAACAGCGGCTCTTCCACCGTGCGTATCTTGCCGCTACGGGTCAATTCTTTCAGCAGATGTGCGGAGTGAATTTGATCACCTATTATGCGACCAATATCTTCCAGGTGGGTTAAGCCGCTTGTCTCTCATTTCAAGAACACCTGACTCTGTCAAGCTCATTGGTGTTGACGGCACATTTGAAAGCACAATTTACTAACACCACTCCAGGAAAACCTCGGTATGGACGCCACCAGGGCCCGCATTCTCGCCGCAGCAAGTTGCCTAATGCAGCCTTTCGGCGGCTTCCTCGCTTTCTTTACCATTGACAGACTCGGCCGCCGACCACTGATGTTGTGGTGTGCAGGAGCTATGGCCGTCTGTATGGCTATTCTTGCAGGCACAACTTCACCCCCAGCTGCGGACAACACTGGTGCCCTAGTGGTTGCCGTGATCATGCTCTTCTGTTTCCATTTCATCTTCACGGCCGGGTACTCTGGCCTCACTTTCCTTTACGCCGCCGAATTGGCGCCCCTGCAAATTCGCGCTGCTGTAAGTGCTGTCTCCACTTGCACCGTGTGGGTTTTCAACTTCCTGCTCGCCGAAGTGACTCCTATCGGCTTCGCGACCATTGGGTATAAGTACTATATTGTCTTCGCGGTAATAAATGCTGTCATTGTGCCAACTGTGTACTTTTTCTTCCCTGAGACCAAGGGACGTTCGCTGGAGGAGATCGACGAGATCTTTGCCCAGTCGAATAACATCTTTGATCCGCCCCGCGTGGCACGCCGCATGCAGATCCAGAGCGGCCAACCTGATTCGGCGAGCACTGGTGAGAGTAGCGAACATGGAAAGGAAGATCTCAAAGCTTAGATCTGAACTCAGTGGCATTTTGACTGGCATTTGTGATAGTTGATATAGGTCATGGGATGTAATTGGTTGGATATAGGTCTTTAAATATAGATCTTTTGATAAAAATTTTGCGGACATAGACTTTGGATGTCATTCGACTGTTATAATGGACTATGAAGTGGAGGTTGTTGTGAGAGATTCGGTAACACAAATGGAACTTTTTGTTTAGATTGGTATAGAAGGCAGAAAGAGATATCATAGCTGCTTCCGGTTCGCCATATTTAAATATCGAAGCAGATTTATGGGATAAGTATGATCAGCATTGTCCTTATTGATGCAAATGTCTCCGTAGCGTCGAGCGCTCAAAAGAAGAATGTTAGCTGGACGATGCTGGAGGTGATAAATGTGCCTGCTTGTTTCTACGGATAGAGGTGAATCACGGTATATCTGCTGTAGTCGTCCGCCATATCTTGCCGAAAATGAATGTAAATATAGCTTTATAAATGAAACCGCGCTCAACAGTTCGCTTGCCGAGGGAGCTCCTCAGCACCACCGATGAGCCTGAGGCTGTTTTGTTCAAACCTTCATACAGTCCGTTCGTTTTGCCAAGGTTAATTACTCGTCTTGAGCCAATTCCAAGAGCTGACACCTGCGACAGCATCCTGGACCCGCAAGCTCTGTCAGTTGTGCAGAATTGGTGCCTGTATGGAGGCTTATCCCTATTTAGTAGGTAGGTTGTGGATCTCTTGGCCTTAAACGAAATTGGCATTGACAAAAAGGGTGTTTAGCGTCCTCAGGGGATCCGTAGATCTGATGATCAATGGGACAAAGCTGCGATGCGCAAAATAGCATTTTTCAAGAAAGAGGATTGCAACAGCAACAATCGCCCTAATTGCAGATGTTTTCCGCTTCTCTGTAACCATGTCGGGTTGTAGAATGCTGAATCTTCAAGTTGTAGGCAATAAAATCGTTTGAAATGGAGTGGTTCGGTGAGTGTCCTATATTCCTATGAATTAGAAAAACTGTAGACTCTTAGATATATGGGAAAGAAATCAAACTCACTTAATTGATCAACGGTTGGCCTGTATATGGGACTAGGCATGTCCATGGTTTACCACGACAGATCGTCCCAGTATCTCCCACTCTAAACAACAAATGGAAAACAAAACATGTGCATCCGAACGTCATTCCGAAATGCGACAGTCCTTAGTAGACACTGGCGTCGTCTACCTGATCAATTGTGGTATAGCCGATAGATAGCTGCATATTAGCTCCACTTAGAAGCGAAGGAAACGACAGTCGTATAATACGTGTGTTCTCCAAATAAAATAGGGCCAACACCAGTATTATTATTAAAGAAACCAGAGCAGAATAGCAAAACCCCAAGTGACAGAGAATATCAGAACTGTCTGGGGAATTGGAAGGTGAAGATTTCCAAGAAGCAAAGCAGGACAAAGTTGTCGAGATATGCACGGTGAGATAATCACTAGACTATTTTGGGAAACTCGGCGCAAATTGCCCCGTAAGTCTCGTCTCTTACTTTTGGCTCAACTGCAGCCATTTCTTTACCTCCTCCTTTTAAGCCTCTGCTGATCAGTTGAGGCGCCTGAACCTGGTCAGCTCCGTATCTATTGCCTCTATTGCCCGTATATCACGGGCAATCCGCATCTTCAGCTCTCGTTACTACTTGCTCGTTGGAGACTACTACTTCAGGCATCTATTTCTAACATTCTCATTCTTTTAATCCCTCTTCCAATATGAGTCTCACTAAATTAACTACTCTTGATTTCTGTACTCCCAAATCGATATAATGGCGCCTGGAGTTGAGGATCACGCTTATTTGGAGCTAACTGAGTGGATTGACACTGCCCCGCAGCGCGAATATGAACGAACCGGGAGTATCCCAAAACATGATAGCTCTCCGACCCATAGAAGGGATTTCTCTAGTTTTGAGTCCCATCGGCATAAGCGTTATTCTGTTCAATTGGATTCAGATGAAGGAAGCACACCTCTGATCAACAATCCTCATAGTACATCTTCTACGACGGGAGTTGGAAGAAGCCTTACTGTTGCAGCTCCCCAAGCTGTCGACACTGCGTACCGGGGGTACGATGGTCGTCGCTCAAATGAAGTGGCGCGCTCGAAGACTTTATTGCAGCGGCTTGGGTCATTGAGACCAGTTCATCTTGGAGCTTCATTGAATCCTCGAAGAGATCGGTACTTTGCTCTCGACGAACCAGAAAGTAGTACCGATAATGCTGAAATCTACAATGTTGATATATCTTCCCTCGAGGGTTCAAGCGGCCACTTCCGATATCATAATGCTGGCGTTTCGGAAGACGAAGCTGAACCGTCTAAAGCATTGGGTTCTGGTGTGGTCGTGGGTAGAGAAATCCAAGCGGGCACCATCGATGAATCAAATTCATCTAACGATATCAACTTGGCACTTGACCGTGCGGCGGACCGTGTAGCAAGGTCGGCGACGATTCGCAAATATGGGCAGAAACTGGCCCAAGATACAAATATGATTGTCTCTGTTAAAGATGTCTCTAAAGAACCTACAGTTGATATAACCTCGCTTGGGGCATTGGGGAGACCATCAACCACTATTTCCGGTTCACCCAAGCTGGGCTCGGCTGCCACCGATTTGGCCGATCTGAGTTATTTCTATCCCACCGACCCAGAGCAGCCAAACTGGAAACCGTTATCCATGAGACCGTTTTACATCATTATGCTTGCTATTCTGTCGCTCGTCTTGGCCGGCGTCCAGGAGTACCTCTGCCAGAAATCGCAATCAATGGAGCGAGAGGGCGGTGGACTGGTCGCTTATCATTCACTTGATGATATTCCCACCAGTCTATTCTTCTGCTGGAAATATCTTCCAACCATTGCCATGGTCAGCTATGGTGTGCTGTGGCAGGTCACCGACTACGAAGTCCAACGACTGGAACCATATTACCAGCTCTCACAACCAACAGGGAATATCGCATCGAAGAGCTTGAGCCTAGACTACGTTACCTTGTGGGCGTATTTTGTACCATTTAAAGCCATCAAGAACCGACACTGGGTCGTGTTAACTTCGTCCATTGCGACAATCCTAGCCACCACCGCGGCGCCCTCCCTCCAAAACCCCAGCATCGTATCCGTCAAGAACCCTAAATGCCGCGGACACCTGGCCGACTGCGGAAATAACAGATACTTTCTCCGCATTCACCCAGTCTGGTCACGCCTAGTAACAGGATGCCTCGCCGTCGTGGCCGTCATATCCATAATCCTCCTATACCAACTACGGCGCAAATCCGGCCTCCTCAGCGACCCTCGAGGAGTAGCAGGCATAGCATCCATGGCCACAAAATCCCATATCCTAACTGACTTCCACGGCATGGACGAGAACCTACACGACGAAATCCACGAAAAACTCGGCCATCGGCGCTATATCCTCTACAAATCAACCATCTGGCAAGGCGAATACATAAAACAAAACACCTACTCCAACAAAGAGACCGAAAACCGCAAGCCTCAGAACCCACCC
>MVGC01000069.1:0-71194 GCA_003589665.1 Aspergillus sclerotialis
AGGAGGAGGAGGAGGAAAAAGAAGCAGAAGATTGGTTATAGAATAAGGCAAAGCATGAGCGCGAGTAAATAAGTATGTAGGTATGGGTTGCTGCAAGGTCAATGATAGGTAATTAAGGATGATGATGATGATGATGATGATGATGACGCCAAGTTGCGGGAGTGGAACCTTTTTTGTTCAATGGAATTGTATAAAATGGACTAATTCAGTCAGTATATTATAGGTATTTAAAGAGCAGTATGTAGGTGTAGTTGTAAAAGGCCGATCTGGCGGGGAGAGAAAACCGAGAAGTTCTTCATCTTCTTCTTCCCTCCTGAGATTCCGATCCTCGATCTTCGACACTCGTTCATCCATTCATCCACTCATTCATTCATACTACTTTACCTATTTCTCTTCATCTCTTCTTTTTCTTCTTTTATTCTATTCTTCTCCTAATTTCGTCTCTCTTTCAATTCAATTTTTCCCAATTTTTTTTTACCGCCTTATTGATTTCTCGTCTCCCTTATAATAGCCACTTCCTACCTAGTGTTTAATCTCTACCAAAGAATCATCCTCCGTGCCAGAAACTCGATTAAGGAGGTATTGATTAACTAGGTACCTATCTATCTCTGTACTAGAGGTGTTTAATTGACTCGTTATTACCAAACCTCGAGGGAGGATCATGTCGTCTATTTTAAAGCCTTGCCGCACACTATTAGGTCTTTGACTTTGGGCTCCTTTTCTTTACTTTTTCTTGGAGTCGGGCTTGGATTCATTGGCGACTGAATATCCTTGTCATTATTGGACATGGATCGCTCCGAAGACACTTCGGTGCCCACTGCGCATGGCGCTTCGCAGTCCTCTTTGCTTGCGCGCCGTCACAAATCCCTCCCTTCGCGATCGCATCGAGCGAACCCATCAACCGTCGATTCGGCGTCGCCAGAGGTTATCTCTTCGCTGATTTCGTCGCTCTCTACCATCTCAGTTCCGCTTCAGTCTCACTTTGACAACGTACCGCGTATTGAGGATACAGATCCTTCCTCACCAGGTTTCCTGCAACCTCACCCCTCACCATTGGATTGTGGCTCTGGATTGAATGACGGACCCTACAAGTCAGCTGAGGAACCCCCTCACAGTCCTTTTCTACATCCTGATGATGCCGCCGCCTCGCCCGTGATTCGCATGGCCAGGGCGCCCCCGTCCCCAAAGTCTAAATCCACTTTTACTGCCGATTCGCCGTCTCTTCGACCTGTTTCGCGGGGCTCCTATACATCGTCCAAAGCTGTCTACGAAGATTCTTCATTTGGAATGATAACAGCCGAGCCTGGTCCACGGATTTCAACAACTCCTAGCATAGCATCAGAAACTTCGGAACGAAGGAAGAGTTTCAAGGGTCAATTAGGTCTATTAAAGAAAACTTCTCGTGAATTTACCAGTAGCAAAGAGCGGCAGGCAGAGCGTTTACGAAAGACCAGCAGTTACAACGACAGCCTGAGACACAGCGTTCCTCGGAATAGGGCGAGTTTACGCTCCATGCATTCTATGGCTGATCTAGCTGAAGAAGGAAGGTCCAATAGCCTCGCCACGAGGCCACCTAGAGAGAATGCCTCCAGCGCGCCTCCCAGCAGGGAACGTCATTCTTTGCAAAGCGCGAGAGAGAGTGCAACAGGCCCGGGAGGTATTGGAGGTGGCAGGGTCATCCCTGCCCGCGAGTCATCCTTGCGACATAGTCTCTCCTCCAGTTCAAAAAAGCGCAGGTCGGGCCGCCACAGTCGTTATTCGTCAACCGGAAGTAAGGACATGAAAGTTGATAGTGGCGTTTTTAGCGCTGGCGGGGAAGCAGAGCAGGTTACCAGGAGGATCCAAGAATTGAAGGACCAACAACAAAAGATCAAGACGGAATTGGAAACTGACAATAGCCCAGCCAGGCCAACTATTACAGAGCCACCTAAGCAGGCTGGGACTCAACCGGTACCGGCTGAGATTGATGAAGATCAAGTGCAAAGTGACATGAACCATGATAGTGATGATTTTGAAGAGAGCGCGCCTTCACCGGCGATCATGACGGGAAAGAGTAGCACCAAAATTAGGACCAACCCACCAGTTATGTCGAAAACTAATTGGCAGCCGCCGACGGCAAGGCAGTCAATTGAGAAATCTGATCGAAGTGAGAAAGCCGCGCGACGCAGGCGATCACTGGAACCTTCCACTCCGACCAGACATCATAGACGATTTCCATCAGCTCAGTTTTCCCCAAGTCAGACGTCAACTCTAGATGAACGGCGACTAAGCGTTGACTCTATCGATATTGCCGTCTCTGACTATGTGTCTTCTCCCAAACTGACGCAGAGGGTATCGCATCCAACTACCGGTCGTACCATAGCCTTTTCGGAAGTCGGCGATCCTAAAGGCCATGTTGTACTATGTTGCCTTGGAATGGGGCTTACAAGATACCTTATGGCGTTCTATGATGAGTTAGCGCGGACGCTCAAACTCCGACTTATCACACTAGATCGCCCTGGCGTTGGCGAGAGTGGCCCATATCTGGATGAAACGGGCACGCCTCTCAGTTGGCCAGGTAAGCATGTCCCTCAACTATTGTAGGCAACTTTCTTGTCCCACTTTTAACATGAAACTAGACGATGTTGCGATCGTGTGTAACCACCTGAAAGTGACGAAATTCTCGATCCTCGCCCACTCGGCTGGTGCGATATACGCACTGGCAACTGCCTTAAGAATCCCACAACATATTCGTGGCCGTTTACATCTTTTGGCCCCATGGATTCCGCCATCCCAACTATCGAGTATAGGATCACAGAAGGCTCCTGTGCCTACCAACGCCGTTCCATATTCTCAAAGGATTCTTCGTGCTTTACCTACGTCTCTATTGAAAGTCGCCAACTCCAGCTTTTTAAACACCACCAGTGCTAGTATCACAAGCAACTTACCAAAGTCCTCTAGGCGAAAACGAAGGGCTACAAAAGTAGCCAGTGGTGTCACCGCAACTGCAGATAGCGATGGTAATCGGCGGAACGAATCAAAGACGCAGGAACCGGAGGTAGACCTGAGGAAGTTGCAGAACCTCAAGACGCCGGTAGTATCAAGTGCCTTGGATGACAAGGTTGAGGGTACCCAAGGCGAAGCTGCGGCCAGCGCATCCCAGGAAAATCTGCGCCAAACAGATTACGATAACAGGCTCACACACAAGATATGGGAATTGGCGACAACGAATGCGAATCCGGCAGTTGATCTGATGACTTGTCTCGAGCGCCGCCAGAATATTGGATTTCGTTACGTGGATATCACGCGGGCTGTTGTCATCCATCATGGAAGTAGAGACACTAGAGTCCCAGTTGATAACGTCAGGTGGTTAGGGAAGACTATGCGACGATGTGAGGTTCGAGTTCTCGAGGGGGAAAGCCATGGGTTAATGGCGTCGGCTGCGGTGATGGGTAATGTGCTAATGGAGATTGCAAAGGAATGGGAAGATTGGATGATATTGGTCCAGGGCAAGCGCAGGGCGGCGACCATCAACCATGAAGCGCGGTCAGGGATCACGGTTCAGTCATGATTCAAAGCAGATATAATACCGCTGCTGGTTAAGCGGGACATCTGATATTCTACCTATAATTTACATACCCATATGTGCTGGATAAAATCCAGGCATCTTCTTTCCCTTTTTTTATTTTAATGACCGAGGAGAAGGGGACTAAAGTACCTGGGAGAGGGAGAGAAGCGCCCCTATGTAGAATAGTCTCCTTAAGAAAATAGACCATTCTAGTGATTCACATACGCCGACTTGTTCATCAGGGTTTAAATCTAACGAGTTCGTTTTCTCCAAATTAGCTAGGGGCAAATTCCTGAGGTGTGGTGGGCCGTTGTCAATTTGCAAGTATGGAAGATGGTTGGAAATAAATGCGGTGATGTAATCGGATGGAGGTCCTCTGCAAGTCCAACAGCTGTTAACTCCTGGCTAGCGCAGATGATCGTCAAGTCGTCTTCTGTTCTTCCAACTTGAACCATTCAGTACCTACCTAGTCTATGAGCGGTCGACAAATCCGAATGGGTGTATATTTTCGATTTTATTCCCGTCCTAGCTAGCCTAGGTCGTCAGCGCTTCGAATCCCGTACCCCACAAGTGCATATATCTCAATATAACACAACCTTTGGAACGAATATTTCTTGCTACCGACAATGCCCGCTCAACGGCGCGCCAAGCTCTTGTTGGCTGTAGCGTTGCTCGCGGTGGTCATCTTCTTCTATTATTCGGTATAACTCACCTTTTTACCCCCCTATATACAGGAGGCCGAAATCTAACGCGACATGCCAATATTTGTAGGGCGAGGCAGGAAATATTCAGAGCCAGGACTTTTACAAATCTACCGTACAGGCGATGGAAGCGCGAAAAGGAACAAAAAATCCAACGGGCGAAAATGGCGGTTCTTCCCCGCAACCAGTTCAACCTGACCGGAAGCCGGCCGAAGGGGAAATCGTGAAGCCAAATCCGCAGAATATTGAAGGAGACGCCAATAGTGACAAGGTAGAAATGGAAGAGATCCCAATCGCAGGGAGAATCAAGATGGAAGTCCCTAAGATCAAAGGTGATTCTTCTCAAGAATCGAAACAAGAACAAACGGCGGAGATGGATGATTATAGTGAAGCTAAGACAGAACTCAACAGTATACTTAAGAGATCACCCAGTACGTTCACCTCTACTCGGTTAGATGTCGTTGACAAACTGTTTGTTGCTAATTTTGCTTGTCCCCCCTTTGTCTAGTCATTATATTCTCCAAATCATACTGTCCCTACAGCGCAAAGGCAAAGGCCATTCTTCTCAATGGGTACTCGATTGTGCCAGCGCCATATGTGGTTGAACTTGATCAACATCCGTTGGGTAGAGACCTACAAGGTGTCCTCGGACAGAGTACAGGACGTCGCACAGTTCCCAACATCCTTGTTAATGGAAAAAGCATAGGAGGGGGAGATGATATAGCGGGAATGGATGAGAAAGGGGAATTGACCTCAACATTGAAGAAGATGGGAGGGAAATGGATAGTCGATGTGCATCAGAATAGTAATGCATAATATATGTCCTGTACAATACTTAGTAAGCTGTCTAAATTGTTACATAATATAAATGATAACCCTAGCCACACTAAGCCCAAATGGGCGATTAAGCGACACACAACCGACCGCTTTCGCCTTTTCGATCCACATCGAATTTCGTTCCTTTCGACGACCGCACCAGACGACTTCGACAATTCTCCCCTCGGACATTCAACAACCCACGCAGTCAAGATGCGGTACATTCACTCCGAGGAAAGGCTGCCAATTCCCGAGAATGGTGAGCATTCGACTTGCCCTTGTTCTGTGTTGGAGGAAGACCCGGATTCGAATCGTCGATTACTGTGGAGAGTTTTGGATGTCGCATCCATGTCGAGACTGGTCCGGAGGATAATATTTGAGGGCATTTTAATTGAGGATTTGGAGGCTAATTCGATTCCTGTCGTTTAGTGAAGGTTCACATTCGCTCGCGGATTGTGACGGTTGAGGGACCTAGAGGTATGAAATGCCTGCCACTCCGTTAATATCAGACGGTTTTAGTATCCAAGCGCGAATTCGTCTCGCTGGATTGTGATAAACTGACACGTTGATTTTTCGCAATGATTAGGCAAGCTCGTCAAGGATCTCTCCCACATTGCCATCACCTTCGGCCGCCCCGAGAAGAATGTCATCTCCATTGAGATGCACCACGGTGCCCGTAAGGGTGTCGCTACCCTCCGTACCGTCCGCACCATCATCAACAACCTGATCATCGGTGTCACCAAGGGTTTCAAGTACAAGATGCGCTACGTCTACGCTCACTTTCCCATCAACGTCAACATTGAGAAGAATAATGAGACCGGCCAATATGAGATTGAGATCAGGTATGCGGAGTACCCAACTTTGTACCCTGACAAGAGAAAACAAGGGAGGAAATAATCCGGAATTTATGGAGGACTCGATCTTGCACAGATACCGAAGGATCCCTTTGCTGATTCCAATACTTGTTATACAGAAACTTCCTTGGTGAAAAGTACGTCCGTCGCGTGACCGCCCAGCCTGGTGTTGAGGTCATCACCTCGCCCAATGTCAAGGATGAGCTTCAGCTCTCCGGAAACTCTCTGGAGGGTGTCTCTCAGAGCGCTGCCGACATCCAGCAGATTTGCCGAGTCCGCAACAAGGATATCCGAAAGGTGAGACTGACTGCCATTTTCTCGTCTTGAACCAGTGAAATGGTTGGTACTGATCTCTTGAACAGTTCCTTGACGGTCTGTACGTGTCCGAGAGGGGTAACATTGTCGAGGAGTGAAGGATGATGGTTTGTATGTATGTACTTCGGGAAGGTCGGCTGGTTAAGAGGATGTCTGGAGAATTTCTTTTATTCGCCTATTTGCATAGGGAAGCAAAGCGAACAATACAAAAACGGACCATGCAATTTCAAAGACCTTTTTTTTTACGTCTCCATGGAAATTATTATAGCCTATACATCTCTATTAACTGGGAAACGGGGCATTGTAGAAAATGGTCGGCTTCTTTGGGACAAAAGCCAATGTATATCTCCGGGTGTTCTATGTGAGTGAGTATATGGTGTTTATATACTTCCTAGCTAAACTTGGAGAAATCCACGTGGTCTATATTTTATATTGCATAGGCATCATCCCCAGATAGACACGCCTAGGAAGGCGACTGAACTATATGCGGGAGGTGACTTGTGGGCAGTTTCCATCCCCCTCTTGTTTGTCTCTCCGCTTTTCTTTTCCCTCCATCCTCTTTCGCCTTTCTTCATCGGTTCTTGCTTATTTGTTCTCAATTTGATTTGAAAACTCATGTCTGGCTACCATATTCTCTCTGAATAGTCAGTCTTATGATAAATAGTCACTTGACAGGCCAATAGTTAGCATGTGAAATCTTAGCTTGTCCTGGCCCATTTCTGACGCCAGTGTCACGAATCGCAAAATAGAAATGGTGTCCTGGCTAGGCTTCTGCGGCCTCTTTGCTGCAGTTATTAGTATGGTGCTTGACGTTGCGCAATTCTGGAAAAAAGTAACATCCCCCACGGTTGGTGGCTCCTATAATTCGCCTTGGAGAAGCTAACCATGATGGCTTCGTTACGGTAGAGACTGTTGTCATGGTGGAAATCAAAATCACCTCGGGATAAGCTTTCATATGGCCTAGCCACTGCTCAGAGCTACGAGGAATGGGAAGAGGTGGCTTTCGAACTTGATGAGCTTCTGAGCACCGATTTATGGTATGTTTAGTCTGCATATGCATGACGTACAATCGTTCATCTGCTGATACAGCTAACTCAAGGCGCCAAAACCCAACTAGCCGACATTATGACTATCGCCTCATCCTTGGGAGGCTCGAAGCTCTTATGGGTGCCAGAGAAGATGAAGACATCCTTACGCTGGTCAACTTGCTCCGCTCAGGACTTGTTCGCAACCTGGGCAATATTACGTCCCCGAAGCTTTTCATCCATGCTTATGCTGGCACAAAGCTTTTGATCGATGATTATATCACGCAGGTTGCACTTTCCATCCAGCATGTAACCGCACTGCAGACGGCGCCGACTCATGACAGTGGGTTTACCTCGCAAGCAAAGCTAGAGCTGCTACATGATACCCGGCAGGCTTTCGGGAGAACAACATTGCTCCTCCAAGGGGGCTCGATGTTCGGCTTATGCCACTTGGGTGTTGTAAAAGCGTTGCATTTGCAGGGCCTACTACCAAGAATCATTACGGGGACAGCAACTGGAGCTCTCATTGCCGCCCTTGTTGGAATTCATACCGAGGATGAGCTACTAGCATTCCTCGACGGTGATGGAATTGACTTCACGACTTTGGATCGTTGTCAAAGAGTCGGGGCTCCTTGGGAAGACAGAAGATGGATGTCTCGCGAAACGGGGAGTTCCTGGCTGCAGAACTTACTTTGGCAAATAAAGCAATACATCCACAATGGATATTTCCTAGATACTGAAGTTCTTGAAGAATGTGTACGAGCCAATGTTGGTGACCTCACCTTCGAAGAGGCATATGCACGGTCGAAGCGTATCTTGAATATCACGGTTGCTACGTCCAGCAAGGGTGGAACTCCAAATCTGCTGAACTACTTGACTGCGCCAAATGTGGTATGTATTCAGTGGGCACCTATGTCCATAGATTATTACCATTCTGACAAATTTGTAGTTGATATGGTCGGCGGCGGTTGCTTCAAACGCATCATCAACGACTCCGTACTCGCCTGTTACCATATATTGCAAGGATGAGACAGGCTCAGTTGTACCTTGGCCACATTCTCAAAATGCAACATTTAGTTCATGGCGCTATGTGCATTACAATGACGGGGAATCCCCGCTTTCACGGATTGCCGAGTTATTCAATGTCAACCATTTTATTGTTTCCCAGACGTGGCCATACCTCGTTCCGTTCCTTAGGTCTGAGCTGAATCTCCTTGACCGCCGACAGGGGGGCCAGTGGAATCTCACGCGGTTTCTCATGCGGTTAGCCACGGTGGAAATCTGTCATCGACTAAGACAACTTGATTACGTTGGCCTACTCCCACAAGCATTAGGCCGGCTCCTCATCGATGAGACAATACCCGGTTCGAACCTGACTCTCGTTCCGGACCTTTCATTGAAGGATTTCACCAAAATTTTCCAGGGTGCCAGTAAGGAAAGCTTGGCGAATTGGATCCTGAAGGGCGAGCGGGGGGTATGGCCAGCGATTAGCGCTCTGAAGGTGCGCTGTGCGATTGAAATTGAGCTAGATAAGGGGTACCAGATTGTCCGGCGGAGAAGACCAAGCGATCCCTCTCCAATCGCTAATGTGATAGGACAGCGTCGGTCCCCAAATGAAGGCATTCCAAGGAGGCGACGAGCTTGGAGTAGTGACCAAGGGAAAGACAGTACAAGTCTTTTGCAGATGCCGGAATATCCATGAGATGGTTACTTTGTTCTGATGGTATGTTACGCTTTAAGTCACTTGTAATGATGGGTTTACGTCTGAGCAATGTTAATTGATATATCCATGGGCGATCGTAAGTGATATCCGGTCGATTTTATATTTACTGCCTTATTCTCGAATGGCTATACTGGGCAAAAAGAAATGAAACAGCCACCATTACAAATCCATATAATTGTTTCAGTGTGACATATGTACCAGATACAAATATTCCCAATCGATGTCACGCTCAGAGTCCATCAGAGTCGGGTGGTCCTACGTAGGCTGGTAGACAACAAGTCAGCTACAGTGACACCAACAATGATGTGAAGGTAGAGGGGATCCTCACATTTACGTGCATATACTGCGTACCAAAAGGCGGAGATGGCCATAAAGCCAACGAACACAACGGAAGCATAGTTCATAGAAACATCCGTCACCGGAAGAGCAGTAGGCATACTGAAAAGGACGAGCTCGAATGCAATCCAGCAGAGTGCAATGATATTGACGATCGGCCCAACAATCGGTCCACAACACCAATGTGCCTTGGACACCTCTCTCCGACGTTGAAGCAGGCTGAGAAAGATCGGAATAGAGTAAGCAACGGCAAGAGCGATGACTCCGACAGACACGAACGCCGTAAAGGCACTGCTACTCCCCAAATTGATAAGGCCAAGCAGCATTTGGATAACAGTCAACAGAAGGAGGGACCACACTGGGACACCCAGACGGGAATCAACGCGGGACCACAGTTTTGCGAGGGGAATAGCGTCGTCGCGAGCGAAAGCCCAGGTCGTCCGTGACGCGGCGACGGTGATACTAATCGAACAGAAAAGAGTAATTACAAGAACAAGGAAAATTAGCCCCAACCCGCCGCCAGGACTTCCCATCACCACTCGGAAGATGTAAGGAATAGCCTGGCCGGCTGGAGCATTGAGGATGCCTTCTAGTGGCGGCAAGGTAAAGCACAGTGGCAGGACGTAGAACAGGCCCGCGATACTTCCGACTGGAATGCAGAGACTGATTGCCTGCGGCACCTTGACTGCGGGTTTTGCACATTCCTCAGCCATCGATGAGACCATCCCAATGGCTGAAAAGGTGTAAGCAGCGGGGAGGAGGCCGATGAAGAAGGTGAAGTTCCCCCATCCCGACAGAGACTTGTCATAATGGCCCAAAGCGTATGCGGCGGAGTGTCTACCAGCACCTGCCTTGACTGATAGGGCAATGAGAATTATAACGATAGTGATAGCTGTCCAAGTCGCACATATGATATCTATCTTGGGTAGATAGCGGTTTCCGAAGGTACAAATACAGAACGAACAAAGACAGACGGCATAAAAAATCAACAAGAGCTGCCAGGCGTTTGCACTCCAGTCAGGATGGTACATGGAAACCGTAGCCGAGAGCAACGAAGCAAAGCCAAAGTTGACAGAAAGCGTGATAGTCCAGTTCCCGATTAGCCAGATCCAGCCATTGATGAATGAAATTAGGGTCTTTGAACTATTCGCAATCTGGAAAGACCAGTAATAGGGACCGGCTGATGTTGGGTATCGCGAAGCGAGTTCAGCCAACGAAAGGGCAATACATTCGTCAAGAATACAGACGACGACCCAACCGACGAATATGGATAAAGGTCCACCGCCGTAAATGGCATTGAGTAAGGGACTTCCTTCGCCGTAAGGAATGGCAGCAATCGCTAGGGTCTGGAACAGAAGCGTGATGACGGAGCGATTGCGACGCAATTCCTGTCTGTAGCCCAGTCTATCTAGATCTTCGCCTTCGTGGATACTTCCAAGGTCGAGGGCTTTCTCTGCCTTACTCTCTGCATTGGGTGAATGGGCGGAGGAGAACTCAGTCACTTCATTACCCATTCTGAAGAGAGAAGTACGTAGATGTATATAGATAGATAGGTATATAAACGATTATGGCACGATAAGAATTCCTTTCGAAGGAACTTCTGAAAGGAGAAAATAAAGAGTAGGAAGGAGAGGCCATTGTCCTAGATAGATATCCCTAATCTGTTTGAATCCCCGCATCACAGAGCAGTACATGAACCGAGAAGTAAATGAATCCTGTCGAGTAACCATCCAGGATGATGCGTATAGAAAGATAAACACGAGTAGTACATAGCTTAAAGCAGTAAAGGGATCCGACTTCCAAGCTTCTAACTCCCCCGCATCCGAACTTTGTGACGAAATACTGGCAAATACTGGCTAGATGCAAAGTTAGACACTTCCAAGGTTACTTTCTGAGTTAAGAGATCCTTTTAATGGTTGTCTCGTGATTGGTTTGGATTGGGTTGGATTGAGTTGACTATTATGCCTCTTGCATGCATACATTCCAGCCACGCAATCATTCAAAACAAGATCCGAAATGATTCCATTAATAAAAAATCGACAAATAGAGAGAGAGAGAGGGGGGGGGTATATATACACCACTCCACATATTATATTCCAAAAGAAATCAATGATATCCAAGGTAGACTGCTCTGTAGGGCAGCTAGATTAGGTAGGGTATGACAACAATAGATGGACTGATAATATCCAACGATTTAGTATATTACTGAGGAGAAGATTTAGGGCGTGTGCCAGGCGCGTTGACCTGAGCCTTCAATGCAGGAACTAGACACAAGTTAGTTATGACTTACTTGCCAGACGAACGAACGAGCGACGGTATTTGAAACTTACTGCAAAAGCCGTATCCCTCGGTAGGACCTCCCTTTCTGTGCGGGTCAATTTCTACTTGGATGGAGATGTTCAGACCCCCATTCATATCCCCTTGGCTACTGATGCCATCTGCCGCCAAGTGAGAGGTACCAGCACCTACCTCACCTTGGTGGAGGGGCGAGTGGCCATCCTTTGGCAGCTGGAAAGACGCCCCTTCAGCGTTGGCATCATTAGAGGACTCAATCTCAGTGATACTAGCATAGTTCCTCGATGGCATCGTCACCTTATTCGACGCTGAACTCTTCTCCACGCCGCCAGGTTGCTGGTCGAACATATTCATTAGGGTTTCATCGGTTTCAGAGTCTAGATGATGGAGTTTGTTCCTTTGGGCCAAGAGATTCGCAACGGCCTTTGGCGGCGGTTTATTGGTGATCGCACTGCTAATAACATTGACCATATATCGGTGGTCATTCTCACACTGGATGCCAAGTTTGGGATTGGAGTAGAACCGGCCAATTGCCGCCAGGTGTACATCTCCGCCCAAAATGGTCACTCGTATCGAATGGGCCTTGGAAAACTGCTGCAGGCGCTGGATGAAAACTCTTCGCTCACGCTTGTGGTGCTTAGCCGTGTAATGATCGTCCAGGTCATCCAATAAGTCAACCTGGCCATCAAACTGGTTGAAAAGCCCGCCCGCAAAGCCAAAACGCTTGTTCATCAGGCGGATTGGCGCGATTAGTGGGGAGCTTAGAATATTCTCCAGCCACGCCAGGCGCGGGTAGGCGATCGGAACTCCAAGGAGTAGCACCAGATGCTTTATGTCACCCTTGGCCGCTGTAACTTCCCGTTCGAGACGAGAGAAGATGGCCTCATAGGTGTCCGGATAGTTCACCTGGTGGCGAGTGCGCTCGGTGCGAGCATCGATGCCAATAAACCCGATTCGCTTGCCCATGCGCATGTACAAATTCCGGCTAATTTCCTCGACATAGGGTCCGGGGCGTTTTCCGAGAATCCAGCTCTCGTCTTCGACCTGGTTCTCCAAGACGAAGGTGTCCTTCAGTTGACGAGGATCTGCACCGGAAGTCCCGTTGACTGCCCGCATAGTTTCTGGCGCATCCGTGGTGAAAGTCGACTTCGGTGGTGCAATGTGGTGCTGGAACAAGCAGTAGTACTTGAATGCCACTCCGCCAATCCCTCGAAAGACGGCACACTTCATGAAATGGTCCGTGTAGGAGCCGAAGCCATCGATAATGTCGTGGTCATCCCAGATATTGACCTGAGGGATCTGCCCGTTCGCAGCCTTGAACGGTTCGTGGGAGTACCAACGAATGTAATTGGCATAGTAGTACTTGTCACACGCAGCTCTCATCTCTTCATTGAAATCATGGTTGCGCCTTTTATGCGGGTTCGCGATTTCTGTCCATTCCTTCAGAGGGCCATCCACACGGATGCTGTCGTTGTAGATTTGGTCGCCACCACCTACCATGACATGGAAAGGCTTCTGGGCGTGCACTCGTAAAACATCATTCCAGAGATTTGGGCCCACCCAGACATCCATGTCCGTACCGACCGAGAATCCGTTACAGGAATGAAACATGATGCGCATGGATTGGTTGACAGATGGAACCACGAAATTCCAGGAAGTCCTGGTCAGCTCACTTGAGGTATATTGGAACCCGGGAATATCATACTCCCAGCGCGCTTCATAAGCCTCCAGAGGAACTGGGATCGAGAAGCGCCAGAACGCTTTCTGAGGATCCTCATAGAGCTTGAGTCCGTCTATGATAATAGGCTGGCGATTAGACAAAGCGCCGTTGGCTTGAGCGTTCTCGGAAACAGGACCGACTTGGCGCACAATCATCTGTGGCTGCCTCTGACCCGGGTTGGTGACAATCAACACACTTCCATTCCATAAGGCGGAGGGTTCGAAATGCATGCTCTTGTAATTGAGCAGTGGGCCACAAATCACTTCAATGGGTGCGTCGGCATTTTGAACAGCAGAATCGGCTTGGCCGACAACCTCTTCATTTACCTATGAGTACGAATATCGAAGAGACCAATGGGGTCGGTTGGGTTGTTAGAAAGTTGCGACTCACCTGTATTTGATTGTTGAGGCTGCACTTCCGCCATTGGATGGGGTATTTAAAAGACGAGGTATATAACAAGGAATTGAGTCGCAAAGAAGGAACGACAGGTTAGAAAAGTGGAAGTGAATGAGCGACTAGAAGAACCAAAAGAAATAAAAATAAAAGAATGGAAGATGGCAGGGGGTAAGGTAAGATATCATGAAAGGGACAGATGAAAGAAGTGGCTGAGGCTTAGTCATGAAGAGGCTAGTTAGGATCAGCAGAAAAGAAGGCGTGGCGAATCTCCGGTTCCAGAAATCTTGGTAATGGAAGCTTTTCATAGGTCGATCCTTGGCAGATGGAGATGCCAAGACTCTTGGAGGTGGGGAACCTTCATGAATGGATGAACCAATCCTAGAAAAGGAGAATAATATAATGCAGCCTAATGAACTCAATTCATTTCATATTTTCCCTGTAGGGCAGGCAACTGCATTATTACGTATTCCTGCGTATATAGAAGGCGGTGTATTCCAATGGATTCAATTAAATATCGATCTACTACTGTACCTCCTACCTATTTAACCTAACTTACTACGTCCTGTACCCTACTTTATGGACCCCCAAGTATTGCACTCGGATACTTGATCTCTCAATCGGTTGATATCTGCCGTGTCCTTGAACAGACAAAGGTCATTGGCCATGATCTCAATGATCAGGTTTTGCTTGTAATCTGCAATGGCTGTGCCCTTGCGGAATGCAAACCAGGCCCGATAAGATGCTCGGTGGAGAATAAGTCTGCAAGTCTCCATGTGGACGTTGAACTCTCCCGCTATTGTATATCTCATCAGCCACTCGTCATCATTCACGAACACCAGATCCACACAATCAATTATCCATTGACAAAATTGAATAACAATAGTCAGCTCCAGGCCGGGGTCATCGGGTTCGTGTTTATGCTGTGACATGCAATACCCAGATGAACTTAGGATTCCGCGATCCACACGATAGTTTCCAGAAAACCTAGCATCTAACAATTCGAGCAGGCCGAAAACTGAGACACTGTAAGCCATGTTCCCTTGATCCCAGATATTCCATATATTGGTCATATCCTCGGGGATCGCAGAGAAACGGCGCGCAAAGAATACTCTTGTATTGCAGTCGAACCCAAGAATATAGTGCTGTATGCCGAAAAAAGGCTGGCCATTTTGCGTCCTCTCGGTGATTGGCAGAATGCTAAACAACAGCTTGGGATTTCGTTTAATCGCTAAAGGACCAAAGTGCTGGTTATCGAAAAGTTCGCTCTCCAGGACTCGGATACACTTGTCCTCGTTAAGCAAATACATACAATTTCGTCTCTCATTGAGGGTTCCACGCTCGACGGATGCCAGAAGCAAATGGTAGTCAACGATTCCCCATGGGTGGAACGAATTGTGATAACTGACATTCCTAACGTTTATGGACCGTTCCAAGCTGCTAGTTCCAGAATTGGCGTTGGCGTTTTCAGGGCGCTTGTGATTGTTGTCTTGTTCCACATGCAGCGACTGTTGGTAAGTAGACGCTTCAGATACATTTGTCGTATTGCTCTTAAATATCATATGGGACGGTAGAACATCTCGTTTCAAACTTCCCTCCATCATGAGATAACAGAAGCAATCCTTAGTGAGTTGCCGCACTGTTGGCCTTTGATAGCTTTGTAGGCTGTGCAAATAAATGACTGTAAGCAGAGTATAAGGTGTACAGAAAAAAAGAGGATAAGAAGCGAAATTGTGCGGTTTTAATAAATAGGGCCTGAAACAGATTAGACACTGCTAGAACAATCGATCTTTGTATATAAGGCCTGTGCACTTAAAAGGATATAATAGCATTCTTCTAAAGCATGATCAAGATTTATATCTACTATGAAAATAACAGGTTTCTATACGATACTAACAGAATAGATATAACATACAATTAATATCGCATAGACTATATAAACCTAGTAAATGCTGGTGGATTGTTATAGATCTGTTAGTGATATCGACATATTCCCTAATTAGGGTGAGACCCTACTAGGTAGGTAGGTAACTTCTCGCTATAAATCGCCAATACAACGACTGTCTTGTGTTTCAGATTCATTTTGTTTTCGTTTCAGTAAATGGCTTGTAACAATGTGTGTACATACTATTAATATTGTTCAAAGAAATACACAATCCATTGTGTTATGTCTTTGTATGAAAATGGAGTTTGTAGAATTGGGTTTTCTTTAGTGGAATATCGAGTTTACACCTGTAGACTACTTATGTGCTCTGAGCGATATCCGGTTGATTTGAGACGAGAATAGGTAGTGCAATTATCAATAAATAGCATGCATGTATATGTAAAATGGAGGAGTTGACATTTTTTCTATACGAATGTAATGGGTATTCTCATTAAAACAGAGGCCAATCTGACAATAATCAACAATGAGCATGTAGTAAGACATAGAAGAAGGAAGTAACTCCAAGACTGATCTTTGTAAGCCAAAGAAAAAGGTCCAACAGACAAAAAAATAACAATGCCATCATATACTGAAGAGGATGATGGTGTCATTTGCTCCTTTATTCTCATTCACTCTGTCAGATTCCCCCACCATGATCTTTTCTTTCGTCGATCCTTTTCCATTCTAGCCTTCAATGCATATCCCGATGCCGCTCCAGCAATGTATCCACCCAAATGTCCCCAATTATCGAGGCGGGTGAACTTCCATGGGGAGAGGATACTGATTATTTCGAATCCCACAACTGCGGCTAGAATAGTAGATCCGCGGGCCTTTACAATTTCATCCAACTCACGAGGAAGGAAGTAGAACGTAAATACGTCACTTGTTGATGGTCAGTTAATGTCATGGAAAGAAAGCAAGAAGATTTCTCAGCACGTACTTTGAACGGACCATGAGCCAAGTGGCTACTAAACCACAGACTGCGCCACTAGCCCCAAGAGAGGTATAACGAAGGTTTCCTGCCAGTACATGTGCGGCAAGGGATGTGAATGAGCTTAAGACACCAGATGCCATATATATAGCCAAGAAATTTCCTCGGCCAATATCATCATGAACTTGAGCAGGCAAGTCAGTATCGCCAGCACTTCCTGCGGGCAGTATGAGTACTTACCTTTTGTCCCCATGAGCCACAACGCGGCCATATTGACAAGAGCATGCACCGTCTTCTGATGACTGAAGGCACTCCCAATTATACTAGCCCCATAAGGATACAATGAGGTAACTATAAAGTAGCGATTGAGCGTTCTCCAAGCAGGTGGGAATTTCCAAAGAAGGAATATTCCGAGGTTTATGCCTATGAGTGCCATGACCGTTGCAGCTGCCGGAGGAGTATTTGGCCACATGCGTTCATCCCTTTTCGGAGTTTTGTAATTCTGAGCAAACAGGTAGCAAATTGCCATGGTCATAATGGCTACAGCAAGAGACGGGAGGAGACGGCGGGCCTAAGAAGTGGTGAGTTATACAGACGAGATTATTAAACATGACAGGGGGGGGGGGGGTTAAGTCATCTCGTTCTTACAGTAGTCATATGTGACAAATCAATGTCCAAGTTCGTACCGCGCAGATGGTGTTTTTGAATCCATGCCAGGGCTGGACGTTCCCTTGGATCCGCCCGAGGCCGCGCTGCAGATATTGTAAGTGGATAAAGAAGAAAGCAAAATGAAGTATGAGGTGATATCCATACCCTCTGTAATGGCAGATTCCTGGGCCTTCTGCAGCGCCGTATTCTGCTGGATTTGGTGCTGTAATTTCGCTCGATCTTGAGCTTCACCTTCTAGCCATTCTCGGCGATCCCTCTCTTCTTCTTCCCGTCTCCTTGCCTCGTTTTGCTTTCGAGCCTCTTTCAAAACGCTTTTTCCAGAGATATCGTCATTTTCTCCCAGTTCGTTTTCGTAGGAGCCACTCTGGGGTTTATATAAGCCCAATTGTTCTGCGCGGCGAATAAGCTTCTCTTCCTCCTCGCGCTCTTCTCTTTCTATGCGAGCAATAATCGCAGCATCTTCATCGTAGGGATAATTTTCACGCAGCCATTGCAATGCAGTATCTATATTAGTCTGATAGACGGACCGGGTTATATCGGTGGGGAGTTCAAGATCGAGGGTACCGGCAATACGCCGGCCTTGCAGAACGGCTAGCAGTCGATTGCCAATATTTGGGGAAACCTGTCCATGACCGAATATTGCGTTGATTTTCGTGGGAGAAAAAGGCTGACCGTGAAGCTGGACGCCACGTTCAACTGGTTCATTGCGGGATCCCGCGGGAGTCTTAAGCCACCGGAAGGGAACCGAAATTGGAGATAATCGCCGCCAACAAGTACTTATACATAATGTCCTGGGTCGCGGGGAGGTTTGGGAGGCAAAAGAACGCCTGTCAACACTAAACGGTCGCAATGGAGGAGATACGCGGAGTTCACGACAAGCAGTGCGGCATAGCCATTGGTTTGACGGTACAAAACCCCAGCGACCGAACCCAGGGCACGGAAACCGCCATGCTATGCAAGACACATGGTTCATATCCAGCAATGGGAATGGATGTTTCCACTAGGAGTGTATTTAGGAAGAAAGAGTAAATCGCATGAGAATAAGTAGATAGTCTAGTCGGTAGTTTGTCCAGACGGTCAGTGAGCTTAATTAAGGTATTCCGAGGAATGACCGACACGAACGCAATTTGCGAGATGGCGTCGAGGATACAAATTATGCGGCTGAATATAATCCAAAACTTTTGACAGCAGGATTTCTTTTTGCTCTTCAAAAAAAAGAAAGATGTCATGAAGATGGGGCACACGTGACCCGGCTCCGATAGTGAGCACTAACTACATCTCCATCCATTGCGTTTATTATGGCATACTTGTTATAGTACTTCTTGTCCTTCATCCAAGGTCAGGAGAAACACAAGATAATTCAAGAATGTCCGGAGAATCTCTTCCTATCACCACATCTGGTTTTGCAGAAGCTATCAAGGAACTCCCAATCTCCGCTGTCTACTCCAAGGTCTCCGAACTCAGAAATTCAATCCTTCATTTACACCGTTCAAACGATGAACTTAGATCCTTCATTAACGATTCATGTGAGTCGGAAGATGACAAGCGCGAGCTGGAAAGCTATATTGCGGAGAATGCCAGCGTCATTGCGTCTATGGAGACAAGAATCATGCTGCTGAGGGCAGAAGTAGAGAACCGAGGTCAGCTGTGGATTGAGGTTGAGAATCCCACCGATGCGAATGCAGTCGGAAACCAGGAGATGAGAGCAACTGCTAATGGCGCCGACGCGGATGGCACTGGTCCCGAAGCTGTTACAACAGATGTACATCATGGTTCGACAAGTCGTGGGACCCCCGCAAATGAACCCTCAGGAAATAGAAATGAAGAGAACGAGCAGGATGGGGTTTACCTCTAGGGTTGCCCACGCTCAGCTCCAAGAGCTGGCACTGGCAGAATTACAGACCGCGCATGAGGATCGGACTAACGTTCCAACGCGTTCGGTATCATTTCGTGGGTGGTTCAGTTGGATTGCGGCTACATAATGTGGTATTTAGTCGATACCTGTCGAACATTCCAATTACTTGAGCCAAACCACTCTGACAGCGATTCAGCTTAACTTTGAAAATGAGTGTGCTACGCTTCTGGGTGTGTTCTTCAGAAGGAAAGACATAAAAACGGATATCACTTCACCGTCCTATTCACAGATTGAAGCTATCATCTTCAAATCAGCCAACCCCACAACTCAATGATAGCCAACAGAAGTATGCACCGTGTCACTTTGCCTGAAATCACCGCGCTGGTAGTAATCGGTTGACAGGCAATTATGAGAGCGAAAGCCGAATCAAGACATAGTATATATGCATGACAACAGAAATGGATATTCACATCACATGCTAAATGCTGAAAATTGTTCGAGTCTGTATCCCAACGTCCCGCTGATTCATCCATTCGTTTCAAAAGGTGAATAAACATGATCGTAAAACCTAAGCAGTTCCAACGCCGCTCAAAAATAGACTATCCCCATTCACATAAAGGAAAAAGAAGGTACATTTTCAAGAATTATCGGCACTCACGCAGAGCTCTGCTGCGCCCAGTGACCACCTCCAAGTGCCTCTGGGGGGATTCTCTGCTGCTTAATAAATATGTCGATGAGGGGCTGCATGGGTTCCATTTCTTTATCCGAAACGAGCTTGTAGTATTTGGCAACAGTGACGAAATGGACGAAACACATGTTGAGGATGTCATGTTTGTTAATATGCCAGAACGGGTTGAGCCAATGAGCGTGGTAGAGATGTGCGTAGCAACGGAACATCTGCTTCATAATGCCCTGGCAGTCCTTGTAGAAAGTCTGGTGAAAACCACTGGATTTGCCAATCCAATCCTCAGAGGATGCGTTCGTGTTGGGATTAGAAGCAGGGGCGGTGACTTCATTAAGAGCAAAGGTGTCCGGCAGGCCATTCATTTTGTCGGTAGGAAACATAACTGGGTCATGGATCTTGCTAACAATCCACTTCTCGACGCGGTTGATGAACTTGGGCGCCGAAATTTTGGCAGCGCGGCCATCCACAAGCCAAGTGTATGTCAAGCTAGATAGTTATTAGTTACGTGTCAAGCCACTGATATATTGACCGGAACTTGACTTACCGTCCAGCCGACATCGTTGGGCAGGTTGTTTCATTGCAGAGGGGAAGACCAGTAACACCATTGACTTCCTGAATCACCTGCAACATGCCATGAAGCAGGCGATATTGCTCGACAACTGTGTCACCATCAGTTTCACGAAAAAAGATCAAGTCGGGATAAATCCTTTTGACTCACTCTGATGGGCCAACCATTCCCCCAATTCCACATTCTTTGGACAGGCACATAGGGTCAAGAAATTTCCCCGAACGTTAAGTGGTGCATACTTCTCCTGAAAGAAATACTTAGGAGCGTCGGCATCATTGACGCTGGAACCATCAATCGACGGATTCGATCCGAGAGTTGGAGAGTTGGAAAGGGAGGCAGACCCCTGGGGAGTTGGTGGGGCAGGAGTCTGAGTTGGGCTTCCATTCTTTGCATTATTATTGTTGTTTTTGTTGTTACCACCTCGGCCAAAGCCTTGGCGACTGTCATCCAAGCAAAAATACGTTAGACCAATTATTTCAGTTAAATTAGGGGGGAGATACTGCGTAAATGTTGCTTGCAGCCCGATCTTCCCACAGCTGCGGGGGATAGCAAGAATCAGGGAGAGACGAAAAGGGGGGAGACATAGCAAAACCTGGAGAATACATACACACTCTGAAAGAAAGTCGCCATGCCAGGAAGTAATTGAGAAGGGAGATAGATAAAAGACAAAGTCCGAGGCAGTAGTAAGACAGAAAGAGAAAGGGGAAGGAAGGAAGCTGCAGAGGATGAATATAAGAATAATGAATGAATGAATTACAGTTAAGGTACCAAAAGGATTCCTTGCGGTCTGGACCGGCAGCTTCTCCGGCGCTAATCCTGATTCATCCCGGAATGGAATATTATACTTCCGGTATTCCTTCAATATTCTGAAGCTATTCACTATGGGAAATGCCCGCGTTTTGTGTTACTTACTTATCTTTGCTTGTTTAAATTAAAAGTGTGCCTCCATTTCTTAGCTTGTATTTGCCAATTTGACTCACTTGTTTTTGCTTACAGTTCTCCTTCTGCATTATGTCGTCGTCCGATGAGGACGCAGTTCGCCGCCCTGGCCGCAATACGAGTGCCGGTCACCGCCAGAGCCCCTCCGAGAATGAGGATAATGAGAATACCATTGGTGTGAATATGAACTCTATGAATGGGGACGATGCTGATGACGACGACCTTTTTGGCTCCGATGGGCCAGATAGGGAGCTTGATAATAACGAGTATGGAATATATCTACTGCATTATAGTTTATGCGACGCTGACTATTCTGGCAGGCAGCCGCAGCGCTCACTGAATGACGAAGAACTCGACTCGGGGGATGACCTTGATCGCAATGACCGGGCCGCTGATCGCATGGACTACGAGGCTGGTGTGGACGATGATTTCCGAGATACTGTAAACATTATGGATTTGAGTCTGGCTCGCGCGCCAGAGCCAGCAACCACAAACGGAGAGGTATTTATACAATTGCACTCATAATTCCGAGTTCTTTGGAAGCTTACGTACCGACTACAGGTCTACACGGTGGCCATCCCTAATTTCCTGTCTGTTGAGACCGAGGAATACAACCCCGAAACCTATGTTCCACCACCATACTCTACGGCAGCAACCTCTCTTTGCTGGCGCTATGATCCAAACGATTCCTCTCTTCTCCAATCAAATGCGCGAATGATCCGCTGGGAAGATGGTTCCATGACTCTCCAGTTAGCTTCAGCACCCAAAGAGCAGTACAAAACCTCCATTAAGCCGCTTGCACCCCTCAACAAGTCCGGCGAATACGATCCAAAATTAGATTCCCACGTTTACCTTGGAGCCGCGGCGGAGGCTTCATCCGTGTTCAGATTAACTTCACATGTGACTCATGGAATCAGCATTCTTCCTTCATCTATCGAAACAGATGATGCTGTTCAACGCTTGCAGGAATCATTGGCTGCGGCCGCACGTGGCGGCAAGAAGACAGCAGATGGGTCGGCGCCTGTTATCGAGGTGAAGGAAGACCCTGAGCTAGCTAAGAAACAAGCGGAGATGGCGGAACGCGAGAAGCTCAAGGCAGCTCGTCGACGCCAGCAACTTGCCGATCGGGAGCTGGATCGCGGCCGCCGGGTCGGTGTTTCCAACCGCACAGGAGGAGCTGGTCTTACAGTGGGAAGCCTCGAAGATGATGATGGTATGCGCACCACGAGTGCGAGGAAACAGCGGAAACCCAATCGCCGTGGCGAGATCTATACCGATGATGAAGAAGATTATGATCGCCGTGGTCGCACTAAGGAGGATGAGTATGACGAAGATGATGATTTCCTTGCTCCTAGTGACGAAGAGCCGGAGGTTGCTGATGATGGAGATGAAGAGGATGAACTGGCGGATGAAGATATGGATGCAGAAGGCGAAGAGGAGGATGTACAGCCTGCAAGACCCGCTGCCAAAGAAGCTCCAGCTAAGCCAAAGAGAAAGAGTGTTGAACCTGATGATAGGCTGGGTGCATCTGGATCCCCTCCCGGCAGAAAGAAGCACCGTTATGTTGTGGACGACGACGATGATGAATGATTCAGGATCCCGTGCTCGGATACCTATAAACACAAGCGAGCAAGGATATTAGTCTATAACTTATATCCGAGAATGGTTCCTGGATGACTGGCTTTTTTCATTTGCATTTCGTTTCTCCTATATCTTGCAGCAGGTTTAGACGGCGTTTTTATCTCCTTTAACGTAATAGTACCAATTTACTTATTGAAGAGCAATCAGTTAAGATGAGTGAAGTTCCATTTGAAATGTCATCAACGTATCAAAGCCATTACTCCCTAAAGTGTCAGCTGGTGGTGTTCAGTATCTACGCATAATATATGAGTGCGCAATCGAGGCATATACTAGAGGGAAATATCGTTGTTCATTCGTCATTTATATAAAATCAATCGTCCAGTGTATCCAAGCACCGGAAGGAGGGAGGCATAATGGTCAGGTATATGTCTCGTCAAAATTATAGAACTTGTAATGAGCTTGTGACCATAATTGCATACAATAAATTCTAACTAACAATATGCTTCTAGACCAGAGCTCTAAGACCAATACGCCTGAGCTAAACCACATATGCAATGCGTTCAGTGTGTTTTAACAGACCCAATACCTACTCAGTTAGGCATTCTGTTTCAGCGAATTAGTGCATTGCTTTTGTTAAGACACCATCCCATCTGGGTACTCGTAAGGCTCAAAATTGAACTTGGAAATGACATTCCTAGCGCTCCCAATAACACGAAGACAAAGTAAGTCCTTTTCATTGCATGCATCTCCTTGGGTATCAGCGTCATCCAAATGGTTAGGGCTTCCGTTGACACCAAAACTCCCGCGAGTGGGTGACTGCCCATTAGCACTTTGGGGTTGCTGCGATTGATACAACGGATGGGACGTTTCGTTGGAATGCCATTTTCTTTGGCGTTCCTCCATCTCCTTGATGAGAGACAGTAGATCGGGTGAGTCGGAGCACTGGCATCGACCAGGTTCATCAATCGGACCGCCAATGACTGCGCTCCGCACGGTCTGGCGAAGCCATATGCGCCAGCGTTCTAGTGGATTTGAACTTTGCATTAGAGAAGCCACATAGGGAGCCGGCGCTGCCTGCCTTCCTAGTTCTTCCGCATTTGTCTGTGATACTCGGAGCCAAGTATCCGCGACAACATTCAGAAGCGTGCCGAGAAACATAACGTTCTGCATGCCTGTCGCAAAGCGTTTCGGGCATATCTCACAGCGAATGACATGTCGAGCTGTTTTGGAAGCAATGAATAACGAACATAGAGTGTGTTGAGAGATTGGAAAGGGTGAGAGAGAAGAAAGATGGCTAAGGCATAAATATAAGTACGATAAGCAGGTGCATTGAGTGCTAGTATCGGGAGGATTTGAATTCGGGGGAGATAATGGGTATGTTTGCATTTCTGGGAAGTTCGAAGGCATCGCGGAGAGACTAGAAGATGCGGCAGATACGCTGGAGAAATCAGGCCAAGGGGTAGCGGTTGCAGGAACTGAGGTTAATTGATCTGTCTGCCAGTAGTGGTTATGTTCATTATTGGCAGATAAAAGGTCAGGAAAGACCCCTTGTGTTCTATCCATCGTAGCAAAATAAGGTGGAGGACAAGGTTGAACGGTATCTGAAGCAACTGCAGTATTATTTCCGTCATCGAAAGAATATTGATTATTATGCATATGCGTCCAAGATTCGGTCTCAATCATTCCAGATGCAACCACATCTTCATCCTGGCGGACTCGTTTCTTGGGCCGCCCCATCTGCTTCTGTATTGAATATTGACAGGCAAGTGATTGCTTCACACAGCGACTACAACCTGTCGCCTCACCAGAGCACTTTAGCTTCCGCTTTCCTGTTTTTTGCACGCTGCCTTAGCACCGGGAACATCAAACGACCACATGAGGGATTTCCGGTAGAAGGCTTACTACATTCATCGCAAGCTGCATGTCGTTTTAGGGATGGCACTGGGTTTTGTGGGGTACTATCATGATAAGGATTCGCAGCAGATGGTGGATTGGATGGATCCCAGTTCATGGAATAAGCCATCATGCCGAAATTGAGCGTACACCATAGGACACTCAAAAAATCCCAGCGACTATCAAACGGGAATGAAATTCATCGAGGATAAGCTCGCTTATTAATATTCCATCATAACCCAAATTTGGGCGGTACGTCATGTGGGCGGTCAAGGCCATTTGCAACGGAAGAGGGAAAAAAAAAAAAAAGAAAAAACCAGCAACAAATTTAAGGGACACTCTATTCCCTCCTTTGACCCAAGATGGACCCTTCAAAGGCTTCGAAGAAACGCAAGGCGGTTACCCGAGATATTGATGAGGAAGCTGGGGTTTTTTCGGGTGATGAATTGAATCCAGGCGATCTTGATGGAGCGCTTTCAGATAACGCCAGCGAGTCGTCCGCTGACGAAGAGGATAGTAATTCGGAAATTGAGCTTGTTGATGATTTCAGCGATGAAGATGACGAAGAGGATGAGCTCGATAGTGATGAAATTCCGTCTGACAATGGTGGACTGACAAAAGATTCCGAGTTAAACGATGTCAATCAATCGGACAGTCGTGACATGGCAAGCGATGAAGAACAATTGAATTATCGCGTCGAAAAAGATGCCAATGGCAATGCTCGCTATATCTATGATGAGATCAACCCTGATGACAACTCGGATCTTTCCGAAGTCGACGAGAATGCGAACACTATTGGCAATATTCCTTTGTCTTTCTACGATCAGTATCCTCACATCGGTTACGATATCAATGGCAAGAAAATTATGCGTCCTGCCAGAGGAGAGGCTTTGGATGCGCTGTTGGATAGTATTGAGATTCCAAAGGGCTTCACAGGTCTCACTGACCCCTCAACTGGCAAACCGCTAGAACTGAACAATGATGAGTTGGAGCTATTGCGCAAGGTTCAAATGAACGAGATACCCGATGAAGGCTACAACCCATACGAGCCTATGGTTGAATGGTTCACCAGCAAGCAGGAGATTATGCCTCTGAGCGCTGCACCGGAGCCGAAACGTCGATTTGTTCCGTCGAAGCACGAGGCTAAACGAGTCATGAAGATTGTAAAGGCAATTAGAGAGGGCCGAATTCTACCTTATAAGCCCCCATCGGAACAGGATGAGGTCGATGAGGATGTAATTAAGTATGACTTGTGGGCAGACGAGGCAGAGCGACCAGACCACCCCATGCACGTTCCTGCTCCAAAACTTCCTCCGCCTGGGTACGAAGAAAGCTATCACCCACCCCCTGAGTATCTTCCCGATAACAAGGAACGGAAGGCTTGGGAAGCAACTGATCCTGAGGACCGTGAGAGGGAATATCTTCCCAGTGACTTTGGTTCACTCCGAAAGGTTCCTGGTTATGAGAACTTCGTCAAGGAGAAATTTGAGCGGTGCCTAGATCTCTATCTTGCCCCTAGAGTTCGCAGGAGCAAGCTGAACATTGATCCTGAGAGTCTCCTCCCCAAGCTCCCAAGTCCTGAAGAATTGAAACCGTTCCCTACTGTGTGTGCTACAGTGTTTAGAGGTCACAAGGGCCGTGTGCGGACTCTTGCTGTCGATCCATCTGGTATCTGGCTCGCCACCGGAGGTGATGATGGGACCGTCCGTGTTTGGGAGCTTCTTTCCGGTCGACAGCTATGGAGCGTGAAGTTGAGTGATGAAGATCCGGTCAATGTGGTTCGCTGGAGACCTGGCAGGGAAGCAGTTATTCTGGCTGCTGCTGCGGGCGATGATGTTTTCCTTGCAGTTCCTCCAATCGTCGATCCGGAGCTTGAAACTACCAGTATGGAGGTTTTAGATGCAGGCTGGGGTTATGCAGCCTCGAGGCCAGCTCCAAGCGCCACGGAGGCGAACAAGAAAAGTACTCCGCAGTGGCTACGCCCATCTGCACCTCTTGCAGATTCTGGAGTCTGTATTGTTATACGTCTCCGATACGTGGCCAAGTCTATCTCATGGCATCGCCGTGGCGATTACTTTGTTACCGTGTGTCCAGGATCATCTACGCCGGCCTCTCAAGCAATTTCCATTCATACGCTTTCTAAACACTTGACTCAGTTCCCCTTCCGTCGGCGCCTCAAGGGGGGTGGTCCTCCTCAAACAGCACACTTTCACCCATCAAAACCGATCCTGTTTGTCGCAAACCAAAGAACAATTCGTGCTTATGATCTCTCTCGCCAGCTTCTTGTTAGGATTGTTCAGCCAGGCGCCCGTTGGATTTCATCGTTCGACATCCATCCAACATCATCCACCTCGTCCGGTGGGGACAACCTCATTGTTGGGTCTTACGACCGTCGCCTTCTATGGCATGACCTTGAACTATCGCAGCGTCCGTACAAGACGCTGCGGTACCACCGCAAGGCCATTCGGTCCGTTAAGTTCCATCCCAGTGGCCGCTATCCGCTCTTCGCAGATGCGAGTGACGACGGTTCCTTGCAGATCTTCCATGGAAGTGTTACTGGGGATATGCTCAGCAATGCAAGTATTGTCCCTCTCAAAGTTCTTAAAGGCCATAAGATCTCAGGGGAACTCGGAGTATTGGATGTCGATTGGCATCCAAAAGAGGCATGGTGTGTCAGTGCAGGAGCGGACGGCACCTGTCGGCTGTGGATGTAAATACACTGATTTTCAGCGGATGTTTACATTTGCTTGTTTTCGTTCTATTGGAATTGCATTCACATCAAAGGCGTTTTTTGTGTAAAATAATGCTTGATTATATCCATCCTCAGAAAAGTTTACAAAGGTACTAATCATGAGTTTCACTTAGAGACTTGAAGATATCGATATTGGAATTTAAACCATAAAGCGCCAAATGCAATTGTCTAAGGCAGGTATCACAAAAAACAAGGTTCTGACTATAAAGGTACCCTTATGTCCGCTTCAGCAAGGCATTATTAGTGTGAATAATCACGTACTACTCCAATCTCGCTTCAATCTCTCATACTTCTTCAAGTCCGAGACACTAGGCCGAATGAACTCTTTGGCAGCCACGAAATCTGGGAACTTTATAGTATCCCGCCTCTTGATAGCGCTATACCCAGCACGCCGGAGGAGACTTCCCATATCGGCACCGCTGAACCCTTCGCATTCCTCGGCAAGTCTTCTTAAATCGTCGTTAAATTCGATAGGAAGGTTGCGTACAAGGGTCTGTAAAATCTCCACGCGCTCCAAGGGACTTGGCAAGTTCACGAAAAGACGGGTCTCGAGACGACCGGGGCGCAGCATAGCTTGATCAATTATATCCGGCCGGTTTGTAGCCGCAATAACGTAGATGCCATTACGACTGCTTCCTAGGCCATCAAGTTCCGTGAGCAAGGTGTTCACGACACGAGCAGAGGCCTCGGAAAGTGTATCGTCACGGCGAGGCACGAGCGCGTCAAGCTCATCGAAGAATATGACACACGGGACTGACGAGCGCGCACGGACAAATACTTGTCGCACTGCACGTTCTGATTCACCAACGAATTTGTTAAGTAGCTCGGGTCCTTTAACACTAATAAAGTTCGCGCGCGACTCGTTGGCCACAGCCTTTGCCAACAGGGTTTTACCGCATCCTGGCGGTCCCCAAAGCAGGACACCAGTAGCAGCGGTAATGCCAACGTTTGCATAGATCTCTGGGTTTTTGATTGGCTCCACAATGGCTGTGGAAAGCTCATCACGAATGCTACTCAGAGCACCAATATCTTCCCAGGTGGTGTCTGGAACAGTAGCAAAACCTTCACGTTTCGAGGACGGTTGTATTTTAGGGAGAGCCGTAAAGAAATCTGCATTTGACACTTGAACGGTTTGTGCTTCCTCTCCGATTGGCGCCTCTTTGGCGTGTGCGATGAGACGCCGGAGCTCTCTAATTTTGGGGTTAAGCTCGTTCACCTCCTCGATCTCCATCTCCTCACCATTGCTAGACTTCAAAAGCTCTAGATATCTCTTGATAGCCGTAGACCCCGCAGTAGCGACTAGATCATTGAGATCTGCTCCAACAAACCCTGGAGTCCGTTTGGCTAAGGTCTTGAAATCGAGATCATCGGCGAGACTCATCTTTCGTGTGAGTGTCCGCAGAATTTTCTCCCTGGCCGGTTCAGACGGTACTGTCATATTTATTTCTTTATCGAATCGGCCACCACGTCGTAGCGCTGGATCCAGACTGTCAGGACGGTTTGTGGCAGCAAGAACGATCACCGGCTTCCCGTCAGTCTTCTCCAGGGACAAATCATCCATGCACGTCAAAAGTTGTGCAACTATCCTCTTCTCCATTTCACGTTGTGCACTCTCACGTTTTGGGGTAATGGCATCTATTTCATCAATGAAAACAAGGCAAGGCGCCAGCCGCTTGGCTTCTTCAAAATGTTCCCGTAGAGCCCTCTCTGACTCTCCTGACATGCCTGAAACGATAGATGGTGCAGAAACTGGAAGAAATGGAACCCCAAGCTCAGCCGCAAAGGCATTCGCAATCATAGTCTTACCACACCCAGGCGGGCCATGTAACAAAACGCCTCGAGGGGGTTGTACATTCGAGGATAGATAGACCTGAGGCCGGGTCATTGGTAAGATGACGAGATCACCTAAATCCTCAATAACATCTTCGAGCCCACCAAGATCTGCAAGGCTCACATGGGTAGGAGGAGATCTATCGGTTTCGGCTTTACGTCGCTTGGACGAATGCGACTCACCACCGTGTTGTCGTCGCTTATTTGAATTAGTTCCATTGGCGGGCATACTCTCAACCCCATTGGACTCTGGCTGCTTCTGAGGCTTCGTGGAAGTATTCCACATGCCTACGATGCTCCGATTGACGCCATTGGACTCCTAATATAGTCAGTCTCTTGTACAACGGTATGTTTGATCAATCAACTTGAGAAGTAATCGTGGCCTTTTGAATGCGGCATACCTGGGCAGGTTGCTCTGACAGCCCCTCAAAATCACCTTCTATTGAATCATCTTCATCTTCCTCTCCAAGCACATCGGTTCTCACCACCTCCAAGACTCGTTCAAGGCTGTCTTCTAGTAATTTCTTAGGTTTCCTATTCAGGCTGGAATTTGATCGTTTAATAGTATCAAAAATGACAGGCACGGAAAGTCGTATTTGCTGCTTTTCAGCCTGTTCGTCGACAATCTTGCGCACCACCTGGTAGACCTATTATAGGAGGGGAAGTCTGTTAGAGCACGTCCAAATGGAGCGGTTTGCCTTTTCTCACCTCACGATCCAAGCCTTGCCTCAAAGTCGGCCTACCGCCACGACTTCTCGGGGCCATTTTATTTACGTGGAGAGGTTTGTATGACAAACCTAAACAAACCTAGGGTGAATGCATAAATGAAAAGGGCCTTATCATATCAATTGTAGATTTGCTAGAAAATTGACGGTCGGAACAATAGATCCTCCGGTGGATCCAAAAATACAAACGAGTATTGTTCGGTAATTGAATACCGGCGAATACAGAGTAGGGGGCCATCAAGGCGGTAAAGCCATTCCAACCACGTCATTTCCGAGAGAGTACATATCTAGACTGTTTCTACCCTTACCTAGGTAACGTCAATATGCGATAGCAATGGGAAACATCAACAGTTCCCATAAAATATCTGCTCAAGACCGGTGAGTAACAATACCTTTGATTGATCCATTCGACCTTTTGACTATTGAATAATTAATTGCATGTAATTCCTGTGATATGTTCTCGAGGAGCCTTCACTATACTTATGCCGAAGACGAAAGATCTCATGCGTTGAATAGGCTTACTGACCTGTATTGTTTTCTCCATACTAGAGCTATCCTCGATTTGAAAAACCAGCGCGATAAGCTCCATCAGTATCAGAAGCGTATAACAGGCATCACCGATCGCGAAACTGCTATCGCAAAGCAATGCCTCGCTCGCAATGACCGGAAACGTGCTCTACTTGCTCTTCGCCGCAAGAAATACCAAGAGTCACTCTTAGCGAAGACAGATACGCAATTGGAGCAGCTAGAGCAGTTGACTAGCCAGGTTGAGTTTGCTCTTGTACAGAAAGATGTCCTCTTTGGTTTGCAGCAGGGTACACAAGTTTTGCAAACCATCCACAAGGAGATAGGTGGCCTCGAAGGTGTGGAAAAGCTTATGGGAGAGACGGAAGAGGCAAGGACATATCAGGAGGTAATTACTCTGGAAATCTTCGCGTTGTCTTTATATATTGACCAGGGTGGCCACACAGGAAATCAGCCAGATGCTTGCAGGGCAATTGTCAAACCAGGATGAAGACGAGGTTGAGGATGAACTGGAGGCCCTACAGGGTATGGTACTACCGAACGCTCCGGCATCCAACCTCAACCTACCAGCAGAAAGGGAGGAAATTAGAGAGCAAAAGACAGAGCGAACAGAAATGGCACATGAGAGAGAGCAATCCCCAGTGCCTTTGACGGGTTAGAAACCCGTGACTATCTAAAATCCCTTGGAGTCTTCAAGTATTGGAAAAATGGGTCCCAACCTGACTCACGTGATCAACGGATGCCAAGACTCCGCCCGTGGTGCCCATTTCTTATCAAGCTTTTCTACCTGTACAACATCGGATCCTTCTCTTATATTTTTCCCCAATCCGCATCTTTCATTATGGGAATTCAGAAGAAGACTCGCAAGTTTGCTCAAGTAAAAAGAGCGATCAGTTTAAGAGACAACCAACTGTTAGTGATAACCGCCTTGGAAATGATTTGAGCTCTTTGACTGATGATAATCCTAGGAACCGAAATAATAACAAGAATAAAGACGATAAAGGTAAAAAGACGAAGGATAATGAAGTCGTAAGAGAGGTGTATGTGTTAAGCTTGATTTCTCACTGGTCATGTTGTCTCCGCTAATTATTGCTTCCTTTAGACCTCAGGTACCTTCATCGCTCTTCTTTCAGTATAATACAGCTCTTACGCCCCCATATTCGGTCCTATGCGATACCAATTTCTTTTCCCACACAATCCACCATAAGCTGGAGGTGATTCCGACCATGATGGACTGTCTCTATGCAAAATGCATACCCATCGTGACCGACTGTACACTTGCCGAGTTAGAAAAACTGGGTCCGAAATACCGATTGGCTCTGCGTGTTGCTAAGGACCCAAGATTCGAAAGACTGCGATGCGATCATAAGGGCACGTATGCAGATGACTGTTTAGTTGACCGTGTCATGAAGCATCGCGTTTACATTGTAGCGACAAATGACCGCGATCTCAAAAGGCGGATTCGGTATACCTCCCCGATCACTCTCTGAGCGTTGCATTCTGACATGAATACAGTAAAATCCCAGGTGTCCCGATCATGAGTGCTGCACGTGGGAAATATGTCATTGAACGTCTCCCGGATGCACCGGAGAAATAAATGCGGTCGCCGATATGGCTGGGATGTGCAATTTGGAGTAATAGGAACATTTCTGGCGTTGAGGGATTGCTAAGGTTATATGTTATTATTAGATCAGGTACGCTTGATGATTGGCGATTAAGCATGCATTCCTGAACAATCCATTGAGAGGCCAGCTTTACAACTGGTCATGTTTGAAGATTATTCAGGGCTGTACTCGTTACTATTGAATAAAGTACCTACCTGCTAGTAATTTTAACCGCGAACAAAGAACTAATTAATAATAGGTATCTAAGGTCAAGAAAACTAGCTGAAAGTCGTTGTTTCCAATTCAGAAGCCCTAATCTACCTATGTATCGTCCAGTTGACAAGTACACCTAAATACCGCCATGAATACAGGTGTCAGTTCAGATATTGGAACTTCATTGTAAGCAGTATAAACATATATATCAAACCCAATCCTGATAGCACGAAATAACTAATGGTAATAATGATGCGGATCCTGACTCCTAGTCTACAATAAGTAGAAATATTCCAGAAGAGCGCTGAATGGACTTACCAGCTGCGCCGATACTGGTAGAATGTATCATTGCTTGGACGGATCTACTGAGCCCATAGATCATCTACTGGCCAATCCAAATACCCAATTCGCGAGTAACGTGCACGATATCTGGGTCTGAATCCAAGCCCAAAACCAAGTTGATTCGAGTGTTGCACGACATCTAGCGGAACGCTCTCCCACCATTATGAAGCGTATAATATCACCATGGGGACATGCGAAGATGGGATCGGTATCAGCATAATCTCCGCGGTGACTCTTTTCAATGCTATATTGTGATTGCATTACCAGTCTACCTGGTTGTCCGCTAAAAAGCTTCATTTGGATATGTGTTTCGACATTCTGAGACCTTTTCTTGCAATCGTGCGTGAGACATCTATCCCCTTCATTGGTCCCGACCTTGAATACATGACTCCATCTATCTAGGGCCCTGTTCTCGGCAGTATTGCGGGATAACGATCTCAGAAGTTCCATAATCTTTTTTCGATCACGGAATGTTATAGCAAAACAAGCACACAAATCAACTACCCCAAACCCGTCACAGTACCGCTTTAACGGCTGACGTCGAGACAGCGCGTCCGGACACAAGAAAACACTATGTGAAAACCATTCTTGCCGTTTAGTCGGATGAAGCCTCAGACACGACGAGCAAAAAGCCCAGCGACGATTCTCTAGCCGAAGAAGAAGCTGGTTTCGTATTACTCCCGGCTTCGCCAGACATAGGTCTGGATCCATGAGATGTAGAGTCGAGGGAATTCGAATTCCTTGTGCTTGACAACGGACCCGAATATGTTAAAGAGGGTCTTGCTGCTTAATGAGAAGCAAACTTTGTCGAGTAATGGGAGTTCAGAGTAGATTAGGCAGAGAATGTCTTCTGGGAGGTTGAGTAGAGGGTTGGGCTTTTGTTTTCGTCTGAACATGTACATGACGGAGATGAATGGAGGGATAGGATAGCGCAGATCAATTTGTAGAGGGTTCCCCATATGTTGCTTCGATCTGGGGGTTTGGGTTTGTGCTTGGGGCTTTTAGGCCTTTTCGTTCGCGGTTGGAGTTTGCGCTTGGTTCGAGGCATGGTTGGCTGTATATTTGATGAGAGAAGGTAAATATTTTGTTTGAGGAGTTGACCTAGACCTGTTTCCCGTTTAATTACCTTGCAATTAGGTAGAACAGATGGATTCACGTCATACCTACTGACTCGACTTGCTAGCTCGACCAAATCCGAGGGAACCTCACCCGAATCCATTCTCTGGTAGGCAATATAGCTACTATGAGAATTGCAATTTGAATAAGAAGAAACATGGTTTCAGAAAGTGTGAACATTTTTAACTTGGCTAGAGAAAAGTGAGGAGTAGGATAACTAAAGGGGAGAACAGGATAATAACTCAGGAGAAGGTTACTGAGCAAGGTGCTTACTGTCCATACATACTACCTACCAAGGTAGAAACCCTAAGCTACCTCGATATCGCCCAACTTAGCAGGTACGTCCCCCTGAATTAGTTTCCTGGATATATAAAGTTAGTGTAAAGGTTTCACTGGCCCGGCATGACTCTTCCCCCAACACCACTTAGACCCGGATTAGCGACATGATCACCAGGATTCGCAGCAGCTTCGTAGAGGAAGCTGACAGGTTCACGATTCAAAGCCATAAATTGACCCTTGAACCCAATGTATCCAACCTTAGTGACATCTTCCTCCCCACCACTCCAGTTATCTTCAACAAACAGGGTGATTGACGTGGTAGCGTTCCAATGGGCCCGATTCAGCGGTAATTCAAAGACATCTGCTCCAGGCAGTGGCTGGGGGACCTCGAGTTTCTGGGTTGGGGAAAGTTCCGAAGCGGTTGAGAAGTCCAAGTCGTCGCGGTTCTTGAAGAGTTTCAATGATTTTGGAGAAGAGGGAGTCGGGGCGGTCCAGATGAGAATAGAATGGACTTTGACTTGTCCAGTGAATCTATATAAATAGAAATGTAACTGGATGTTAGTCGATGCAAGATGGTATAGCTGAAGAAGTGATGGTCAGTGGGTGAATGAATGATAAGACAGAGGGGCAATTGATTGATTGATTGATTGATTGATTTGGTGGGATAAGAGAAGAGAATATCACCCTTAACAGAGAGAAGAAACCACAGGACGATCGGGGGCTACACACGGTATATGCATAAGAAGCTGTTCATCAGCATCACTTTCTAATTCTGGTTGATCGTTTAGTCGCTCGGCCCAAGTCTTCTGGACAATGGCAGCTCCGGATTTCGGTGTAGCTTCTGTCGTTCTATTAAGCGACCATCATACTACAATCGAAGGCATTGGTAGAAGAAGCAAATCAATCGATCATACCATTTAGAGTGGTGATAGAGTCGAATTGGATCTGGGAGTAGAGAAGGGACTGGAGAGCCGGAGTGATATCATTCGAATGATCGTGTTCTCCATGGCAATGACCACCATGGTCATGGTGGTGGTGATTATGACCAGACATTTTGAAAGGAAATTATCAGAATCGATAGGGAAACTAGTACTTGAGAATTTATTTTGTCTTGGTTAAAAAGAAAGCACAAGACCGGGAAGTTGGTAGAAAGAGGAGTGTTGAAGATGTTTTCCAACTGGTTTTTGGTTTTTGTTGGTCGTTCTATTTTATTTATGCTATCTTATACTATCTGATCTCCCCGAATATATATTATCCATCTTCTTCGCTTTAGGACTGACAACTAAGAAACTCTATAAAAACTAGGTGCATACTCCAGGAGATATCCCTTTTCGATTTTCGTAATGTCTCGAATAAATATTTTGTCCTTCGTCTGCAATATCTCATGAAAGATGACCCAGTCTGCTTTTCGATTCTAACCGAATAGCCAAGTTAGTACGAAGAGTCCCAAATGGTGGTGAGACAAATACTAGTGGCCAAGGGATACGCACAAACATCAATGAACTAGGATGGGCATGGAGAGTAAGACCCCCGCTGACAGTCTTAAAGGTTCCATCTGGCTGCATCTTTGCTGCATGCGCGAAATATCCAGTTGTCAGACATCTCTGAATCCTCTCCACCTGTCTGCTTGGATCCGCTTGCGGGTGACTTGAAGAAAGGGACTCCTCAGTCGGAATGCTAAAGCGCTCAAGGTAGCGCTTCAGCTGGCCTCTAACGCTTACAGCCCTCTGTAGCGATCGGTAGTTCAAAAGGTTGTCACGACACCACTTGGGGTCCTTCTTTCCTTTTGTAATGAAGGCCTGATATACATTAAGATACGTCAAGTGATCGCCCTCTTCCACAGCAAACTTTCTTCGAGTGCTCTCTGCTGACTTTTTATCTCCAATGCTCTGGACCCATACTGACCCTTGAAGGCTAACCATAGCAGCGATCGAAAGGATCTCACTCAAGCAGTTAAGCGAGTGTGCCGTAAGTAGTACCTTTCCCATCATAGGGTCAACAGCGAGCTCAGCCATCCGTATCCCCAAAGGTTTGGTGAGTTTGGCATAATCATCAACAGCACCAAGACAGTACAATAGTTCGAAGGCTCGAATAACGAGATCCGAAGGAGGTGGTGTCAAGAAGTCGAACCGGACTATATTGTCTATCCCAAGGGCCTTTAGCTGCATTATGACTGGCGCCAGATTTGACCGTTGGATCTCTGGAACTGTAGCATCTGGGAACGATTCATATGCTTGTTGGGTATAGAGGCGGAAACATTTCCCGGGTTTAGTTCTTCCCGCTCGTCCTGCACGTTGGACAGCTGCTGCCTTTGATATTGGAACCCCAGTCAATGTTTCAATACCCGTACTAGGATTATATGCCCTGAGTTTTGCATAGCCGCAGTCCACAACATTCACGATTCCATCAATCGTAACCGATGCTTCTGCAATGTTCGTTGAGACGATAACTTTGCGTGTGTTCTCTGGCGCCGGCTCAAAGACATACATCTGTTGGTCTGCCGTGAGACCGGAGTACAGAGGTAGTGGGAGTAATGATGGAGCCTTTGGATGAAGATTTGCAGAGCGTTCAGAAATCAGTTGAACAGCTGTTTCAATTTCCTCCCGACCAGTCAAGAATACTAGGACATCTCCTTCCGGCTCTTGCATGTGTATATCGAATACAGTCTTGACAGCTCTTTCGACGTAGTCTTCCGCCGGCGACTCCAAAAAAAGGATATCAACAGGGTACATTCTACCTTCAAGGCTGATGATCCTCCCAATGCTCCCGCCTATTTCTTCGGACTCCGGACTTTTTTGAAATTCATCACCAGCAAAAAAACGAAGGAAGTCTTCCGCTTGCAAAGTCGCACTGCTGACGACAATCCGGAGATCGGGTCGCCTCTTACCGATTTTCTTCAGAATCCCCAGGAGGACATCCGTACTGAGTGATCTTTCATGTGCTTCATCAACCATGACTACTGAATATCGAGAAAGAAGGGGATCTACTAGAGCCTCTCTCAATAACATTCCATCTGTTAGGAATTTTATTCTCGTCGAAGCAGATGTCACATCCTCGAAGCGGATAGAGTATCCCACCTGCTCACCGACGTTGCAGCGCATCTCCTCTGCTACCCTCGCGGCAACACTCGTTGCAGCCACTCGGCGTGGCTGTAATCATCTAGGTTAGTTTTTATACTGAATATTAAAAAAAGGCAAAACAATTGAGGCAATTACCTGTGTCACTGCAATGATCTTTCCATCAGCACACCATCCGGCTTGATCAAGGTACTGTGGAAGCTGTGTCGTTTTTCCACTCCCTGTCTGTCCAACAACTATTGTGACTGGATAGGTTTCAATCAGATAGAGCAAGCTCTGTCTATGTCGAGCAATTGGCAGGAGGGCAGGGGGTTTGTATAAGCCCGGAATGAAGGTCGACGCTAGATCCAATTCAGAAGCCATTTGCAATGGAAGTTAATTGAAGTGATGGGTAGTTCCATCAATACATGTGCAGTACTACTGTATATGGTTAGACACTTTCGACTCTCTAAATTCCCAATTAAGAGAAAGTAGAGAGAAGATTAGGAAAATAACAGCCATATATTGAAGACATAATAACCATCAGAACCAAATTAAAAGCACCTTTGAATTGGGAAAACAAACCATGAGACGAGCTCAAAATAGATCAAATCAGGCTCCCACTAGACTCACGGGTCCGTGTGATTATGTAAACATTGAGATTAGATAATCGTCGGAAAACTGCATCTAGTTACTATGAGCCCAAGCCCCGTGCCTCTACAACTCCAGCTCCAACGCTTATTATATTCAGCTAATTATCATATGTCTGAATACCGTTGAGGGCATACTCTTAACTTCCTTATATAACCCATTGCGTCACACTTTGTGCATCGGCTCGGAGCCCGGGTCGCTTGGGCTTTAACTACTTCAAATTGACTAGGCTCCCGCTTCGTACTTGACCTTGGGATAACAGACTCTCGAGGCCGCGCTGGCTCAATACACTGGCGAGGCTCAAGAAGTAATTGCGGAGTCCCCTTACGGCCAATACGAGTGGAAATGATCGAGTAGAAGAGCTCCCTAAAGAGTCTCTAATATATGTAGGCATGGGAGCCTATAAACTCGAGAAAAAGTGCCAGTACAAGTTTAGGATAGATATAAATCTCGTTGTATCCCTAACTTCCGTTGCTCTTCTACCTTCCTTAAAGCTTCGTACGATACCTAGCCTCGTACAGCCCTATATAAGGCCCTCGATAGCTTAAGAGGAATTCGCAGTTGCTGCTTTGCTTGGTTCGACTTAAGCTTAGATAGTTGGTTAAGAAGAGCAAGCTGAATAGCTTTCCAAGCCTCAAAAAGGTCGAATGTCGATCTCCTTAGGTAAGACTTAAGGAGTGCATAGATTCCTTTAACTCGTGAGGTCGCTGTATTGCTAAAATGAGTAGACTAGTCAACCTAAGCCTTCACGAGCTTCTCTTTGAATAGGATAAGCTACGTAGTCTTAATATATCCAACTTCTTCTAGGTGCTCGAGGGCGTATTTTTGTTGAAACTCTTTAAGTCGTGTAGTATAAACTTCTTTAGTTGGTGAGTTAATAATTGAATGCCAAAACCCGTAAAGCTCCGTCTATTTCTTAGTATCTAAGAATGTAGGCTGATATCGAGCAAGCACTACCTTATTTGTATACCAAAGACAGAGAAGGATTGTAGTAGAAGGAAAGAGAGTTGAAGCTGCATTTATAAGTGCAAGACAACGATCTGTAAAATAATAGATGGTAAAGTAGCGTTACATTGCTTATATAGTGACTTTAACCGATCAAAAGCCTATATATAGTCGTCTTCGGTCTCGCGACTAAGAAATACAAACGCAATATAGAAGGGTCGTTGCGCCGCATCAACGCCGATTATATCGAGAAGAGGCATGCCGTATTTATTTGTCATATATATACAATCAAGAAGGAGAAGTTCGGGGTAAGCTTAGAGATAGGTAAGAGAATTAGGATGTGTAAAAAGAACTGCTATAATATAACTATCCAGGGCGAACTATATTCGGCTCCAGAAGCCTTCTTTATCGAGCTGGTTTACAAGTGCATGAATCGGGCTCTAGCCTTCGTATAAATCTCGTCGTACAGATGCAATTCGATTATAAACGTCCTATCGTGTAGCTAGCGAGCCGCTTTACCGTATAAGTGTCTGAATCTCCTTTAGTGCAATACCGGCATTTGAAAAGCTTGCAAGCTGTGTGTCCCTCTAGATAGTTGTCGATGTATTAGATAAGCAGACGGGTGGCGGCTTAGCTTATAATTATAAATAGAGAAGCGCTGATTAAGACGATGCTTTAAAATCTAGCTGCCATTAATTGACTCTTTAGCTAAGACTGAAAAGGGGCAACTAGTCTTTCGAGTAGCTGTTTTTCTTTAGCGCTCCACTGAGCTCTTAGGTAGTTGGCCGCTTCGATCGTATACATAGATCACTGTAGAGTAGCCGTTCTTCTCTCTTGTAGATCTCTGAGTAGTGAAGGCGTAGCCTCTTGTTGTAGCCCATAGATTAATCGATTCAAATAAGGCGTTTCGAGATTCGAAATAGCCTTCAGGAGGGAGGCAGTCATCGGGAAAGGAGGCCATAGAGTTTAGGGGTAGGTTGGCGTTGGTGTTGCATACACTTTTCCATAATTATCTAATCTCAATGTTTACATAATCACACGGACCCGTGAGTCTAGTGGGAGACATCAAATCGCAAGTGATGAATAATAAGTGAAGACATCACGTGCCCAACGTCATCTGGGGAAATAATTCAGCCTACCAAATGGACCTTTCTTAATCTTTCTACCTCGATGTAAATTTGCCAAACTTCTTTCTTCTTCTCGCCATTTTCCTTATCTGCTTTGTATACTCTTAGTCTTACTTCCTGTCCGGTGAAATTTCTATCGCTACGATGTCCGAAGAGGATAAGAATGTCAGCTCATCCCTCTATTCTGCCCCTCAATAACGCAGACACTTACTAGACCACAGACTACACCCAGTAAGCCGTTGGCTGTGTCGACTAGTCCAAAGCCCGAGTCACCGACGACCGCGCGTCCCCTAGACTTTGATGATGAGCCTCAAGAATCCGGCGTTATTTCTGCCCCTGCTCCTGCTGCAGCTCCGTCAAATGCCGCCGAAGCTCCGCCGCCGCCGAAGCCTCCTCGTCCATTGAGTCCGCGCCATCAGGCAGAAACTACCCTTAAAGAAGCATTCCCATCAGTCGAAACCGAGGTAGTGAAAGCAGTGCTGGTTGCAAGTAACTGGGATTTGGAACGCGCTTTCCATGCTCTCCTTGGTTCGTACCGGTTCAAACCGAAGGTCGGAATTATTGTTAACGAAGCTCTGCAGGTATGACCGACCCCAATGCTGCACAGGAAATACCGCCTGCGAAACCACCCCGGCCCTCCGAACACGCTACGTCTACGGAGAGGAGCCAGCTAGAAGCAGATGAACTGTATGCCCGCCAGCTTGCAGAACACTACAATCGCCGAGCGCCTTCTACGCGTTGGGATAGTGATCGCCAATACCAGCAGTCCGGACGAAGTAGTAATTCAGAGGAGAGAGAATACAGTTTCTTCGATGGTATGCCAAACCTACTTCTGATTGCTTTTAACCCGATTGCTAACAACTATCGCTGTGTAGACGATTTCCCTGTGATCCGTGACAACATCCGCAAAGGATTCCTGGAGACCCAGTCGAAAGTCAACTCGTGGGTGCAGAATTTGAAGAAGCGCATCGATGGAGAGGAAGTGGATGATGCTCAGCCCGGTCAAGGCCACGAAACCCAGAATCTCGGCCGGTCGCGACAAAGCGGAGAGTTGGGTCGACGTAGTGGGGATCGAGAGCACTACGATGCTGATCCTCAAGTTTTGAGCGATGACTTCACTGCACTTGAATTGAGAGACTCCGAAGCTGGTAAGTTTCTTTCCATACATTTCGGGTTTTATCCGCTAAAAACAATGGAAGCTCCCCCGCCCCGTCCTCCACGACCGCTCGCAAACCCCGCTTTTCAAAAGACTTCGTCATCCTCCTCAGATAGGCGCAAAGTGTCATTCCAAGAGGGCCCGCCTACAGAGATCGATAATCCCTACGATGCACCCGAAGCCAGACGGACCCCGTCAGCAGGAAGTAAACCCAGCAAATGGCAACCCCTGTCCACGGTCGAGCCATCCCCTGTCGTGGAGCACGATCCTTTTAGCTTAGGCGACAGCGATGATGAAAAAGATGCTAAAGCTAAAGACCAGAACACCGCTGGTGAAAGCGATCACATCAAGGAAGCGACAGCGGAGGCAATGGCTGGAGAGATTGGCTCTGGATCGAAGGGCGATAACAAAGCAGAAGGACCTGGAGAACGATAGGTGAGGGACGAACTTCCTCTCCCCTTTTTTTGGTATTTTCAAAGACATGCCGTAGTTTCCCTTTCCACCAGTCATATTCTTTGTGTTGTTAGGTTTGAACCGTTTTTCTGCAGTCGTTCCAAGTTTATGATACCAAAGACTGCCAGGTGGGAGGCATGTGAATCAAAGCATCTCTGATTTTCACACTCTCCTCTCGACATTCTGTTGAAATCAAAGGGGAACTTAATAATGAGGTCGTATCCATTGTTTCCAAAACTGGACCATGGATATTTGGGAAAATCGAGTCAATCCCTTTACCTCGGAAGTGCAAGTCGTAGAAAATGATGAACTAAGTGTAGTAACATGGGAGTAGTCACTCAGGCATGACCTGCTCTGTAGGAAGATGCTGAGCATCCTTTCGCAGATCCTTGATTACAGCCTGGGAGAAAAGCGATAACCACTTAGCTCCTTCATTCAGAATTAAATCAAATACCAGAGAAAACTCACAGCCAGGGCTTCGGGATTGACCCCGTTCTCGATTAGAGATACACAGAGGGAGAGTTCTGTTCGATCTAGGTTGGTATTCTTCAAGCGAATGTAGGTTAGCTTTACCCCCAGCAGCAAGGCTGACATTGAACGAATAACATCCTTACAAGAAGGGTTGAAATTTCATGAAGAATGTCAATCACTTCGCGTGCTGCCTGACGCTTGTCATCAGTTTGGGAAGGCATATTGATTACTGTGGATTGTTAAATGCTTAGAGGGAGTGTTGGTGATCAAGGGTAAGTCCACAGGTGTATGTAATAAAAGGGAGTAAGCTGGAGAGGGGAGTAGGGGACTAGGGAATGCCGTTGAGTAAATCCAAAGAAGGAAAGAAAGGGAAGAGAAGAAGAATGCAAACAAAAGAGAGTGGGGTTTGGCAGGTGATAAAATCAATAAATTATCCAATTATCTATCCCCATTTTGGAATCTCCCTTTCCTTTTTTCCCTCTCTCCCTTTCTCAACCCTACACAGTACACCAAAGTACCTAGGTACTGTACCCGGAGTACTTACTAAACTCTTACTGTATTATTATATACCCCTTGAAGCTACCTGGAACATGCCATTACATGTCTAGGTATTCTAACGTTTTACTATTAACACTACCTACCTGACACTAGGTACCTAGCTAAGTCCACTTACTCTTAGGTACCGGTTCCTTGGTCCGCGGCATGCCTCTGCCTCTGCCTCATGAAACCTTGACTGTAGATCCCGAGCGGGGTTTAGACAAAATGGCTAATGATGTAGTCATATCGGACATTCATTCTTTGAACCAAAACCAAGCATTTGAGATTCTCTCCCAGATTGCTCGCGTTGAGAAGAAGACGTTCCCTGCCAAAGAAGCGTTCAGCTTCGGCGAGGAACTTTGGAAAAAGAAGCCAAACACGCGGGTCCTCTATGTGACCAGTGCAACAAATGGGCCTTCCTCATCGGTGCTGGCATATGCCGTATATGTTCGCCAGAAGGGAGTGGCTCTGCTACACAAGGTCTGTGTTGCAGAGCCATATCGGAGGCAGGGTGTTGGACAGAAACTTATGACCTACGTCCGGCATCGCCTTCAAAAGGAAGGCTGTCAATATGTTCAATTATGGGTCGACAAGGCCAGGGAACCTGCCCGATCATTATATCTCCGAAATGGCTTTGAGGAACGTGAGGAGATCCCGGATTACTATGCCCCTGGGCGGACCGGGATCAAGATGGTCCTCGATCTTGAATGTGGCGGTTAATGCACTCCTGGATATCTTCCTCTGGTCTTTTTTCTGGATTCAAGTAGCTTCCTTGCATTTTAATTCCTGTTTAATTCTCTGAGGGGTAGATGAATAAATGATGTGGTTGGGCTCGTTCACTCCGCTCCTTTCTAGGAAAGTATCCCTTGCGGGCCTGGGCATTCCACAATGTGAACCTTATCGCGTCGCGCTCATACTCTCTTACCCTTTTCCATATTCCAGTGATGTCGCATATTCAGTTATGGCTTCAATGAAGGGGTCGAATGTCACGCGCTTCTCCCTATCCATTGGCCTTTGGCCTGGGTGCTTTCTAGGGCGGCGTTCCTTTTGGAACGACCTGCCGTTTCTTCCATTTCCATCTTCAACTTTACCAATGAGTTCGCCATAGCTTGCCAATCCTTGAGGTCCATATTGCGGCGTGTACGAGTCTTAACGGCAATTCTCGAATATACAGATTTGTTTGTTGTGACTGTATATCGCTAATTCCTCTCGGCAAGATATGTTGCTCGTCGTGTTGAGCATTTTCTTGCTCCTGCTCTTTGTTGACGGAAGCCCAGTTGCAAATTATCCCATCAATGCCCAACTACCTCCAGTGGCCCGAGTATCGCAGCCTTTCAACTTCACGTATTCCCCGGGCACATTTACCAACAGCGGATCGAAGATCAAATACTCGCTATCGAAAGCACCATCATGGCTCCAATTGGATAGCGAGAACTGTGCCTTGACTGGCACACCTGATTCCGACGATGTGGGAACGGAAACCTTCGATCTTGTCGCTGAAGACGATTCAGGGTCCGCTAGTATGGAGGTTACCTTGATTGTAGCGGCAGATGAAGGACCGAAACCCGGAAAGCCAATCCTCCCACAGCTTGAAAAGACTGGCCCTACTTCAGCTCCTTCAACAATCTTCGTTCACCCCGGCGACTCATTTAACATCTCCTTCGCTCCTGATACTTTCCGGAACACGAACTCATCCACAGTATACTATGCGACGTCTCCTCCTGACAATTCCCCATTGCCGTCCTGGATCAAATTCGACCCATCTACGTTAGAATTCTCAGGGAGTGCGCCTGGCTCTCCACCGTCCGGTTCTCAGAGCTTTAGTTTCAATCTTGTTGCGTCTGATGTGGAGGGGTTCAGCGCAGCCACTCTATGCTTCAGCATAGTCGTTAGCACACATATTTTGGCATTTGACGATAGCGCTCAAACCCTCGATATGTCTCGGGGAAAATCCTTTGCCAGTCCGCAGTATTACAATTCCTTAAAATTGGATGGTGAAGAGCCAGCGAGTGACAAGTTGACAGATATTAGTATGGAGGGCCCAGACTGGGTATCCCTGAACAAGTCTTCCATCTCAATCAGTGGCACATCTCCAAGTGACGCGGTTAATGAGAATGTTACTATTTCTGTTAGTGATATCCATCAGGATGTGGCGAAACTCATCGTCAGCCTGCAATTCTCACAGCTGTTCACCGATGGGATCACTGGATGTAATGCAACCATAGGCGAAGACTTCATGTTTGTTTTTAACCAGTCTGTTATAACTGGTGACGCTGTCGACCTAGAGGTTGACCTAGGGGAGCCACTCTCCTCATGGTTGCAGTACAATCCTGATAATAAAACACTTCACGGACGCATCCCAACGGATACACGCCCACAAAAGTTTCCAATAACGCTCACTGCCAGTCAAGGGTCAACACAAAACAGCAAGGAGTTTACGATCAATGCTGTAGATTCTGGCAATAGTGGTAATACGGCGCAATCTTCAAAATCAGACAGTATTAACTTGAACAAGGCTGGGATCATTTCTATTTCGGTAGTCATTCCCCTTGTTTTCTTAAGTATTGTCCTTCTTCTCTTCTGCTGCTGGCGCCGAAAACGACGAGCAGCCAAGCATGATGAAGGTCAATTGTCTCAGGAAAAAGGAGTCAGATCAGATCTCGCCACATCAGAATTGCCGGAATGCCATCCAAGGGACGAGAATACACAAGACGAAGTTCTAGAAGCACTTAGAAGGCACTCGTCGTCATCGAAGCCTCCAAAACTAGAACTTAGACCACTGTGGAGTGCAGATTCCGGGGAAAGGAAAAGCGCGGAGGGGAATACGGAAAACAAGGAAAACGCACTAACTCACTCTACAATCGAGTGGGATTTTGCGCCACTGAAACCTTTAGAGCCTCAAGAGGAGGAAGCTGAAGACTCTCAGTGTCAGAATTGGCGCTCTTCTCAGAGCAGTCCTCCAGTACGGAGGTCAACGATCAATTATTCCAGGCCACGGGACCCTCTCAAACCAATTCAGCCAAGGAGATCACTCAAAAGGAGCTCGCTATCAGCCAAATCGAAGCGGAACTCCAAGCGATCTAGTGGCCTCTCATCTGTCGCCTCCGGACTACCAATGAGGTTAAGTGGTGCAGGACACGGGGCTGGAGGGTTTGGACCGCCAGGACATGGGATAGTTAGACTTTCGTGGCAGAACCCTCAGGCATTGTTGCCGAGCGATGAGAATAGCTTTGAAAATTTGGCACCATTGTTCCCCCGGCCCCCGCCCGTTCGTCGAAAGGACAGCATATCTTTAGGCACTACAGAACACTCAAAAGGGGCGACATTGAGACCTGTCGAGTCCCGTCATTCCACCATCTCTGAAAGTGGGTCCCTAGAAGCGTTTGTTCACAACCGGGCGAAGTGTCGGAATTCCTCCAACCCTATGTTTTCTGGACAAGGCAGTCGTCGAATTTCTTCTGGCCGGAATGCATTAGGAAGAGCACGAAGTACTCTAAGCCAAGGAAGAACTGTCTCCAGTATTACGAGCGATGATGGCTCGAAACAGTCGACGCGTGAGCGTCCAATCTCAACGGCCATGTCTGGATCGATTTACACTGACGAAAACCGAGACTCGCGAGAAGTCCGGCCGCTATCGCAAGAATCAAGTGCTTTGCTCAGTGTCCCATTCTTCAAGGGTCAGAGTCAAAGCAGTCTTGCGCAAAACTACAGAGACGTGGTCGCGCCGTTCCCTCGATTTTTCAGCGAATCGAGTTTGGCCAGTGGATGGCGAGGAGAATCGGATGGTACCTCCCAGGGTGTGGAAGATTATGGTAACCTCATCGATGAACGGCAAGAAGATGGAGGCCAACGTCGGTGGTACCGAGTTAATAATGCTCTTTCGCCAAGCAGTGCAAGTGGGCTGAATCACCGACAGCTGGGAAAAAGCCCATCAATGTCTTCAGTGCCATTCGATAGTAAGGTACGACGAGTGAGCTTGGTGCGATTTGCAGGAAAGGATACGCTACCTAGCTGTGAAGTAAAGGAACAACGATGGAGACTCGGCGAGAACCAAGAACGTCGGCGAGTTAGCATCGAAGAAGCAAGTAGCTTACCACGAGATTTAAGAAGTAGTGAGAGTGTGAGAGGCGACATGGCGTTTGTTTGATTGGGATGATGTAGTTTTAGAATCCTTGTTTCTCTGGGCCTTTTTTAATACTAGGTAATATGATATCCATACGTCAATTTTCCATTGCCGGTTCCTTTCGGTCTTAGTGCGCCATGACTCGAATATCTGAATGCGTCTGCCTCGCTAGTAACTGTACTTGAGAAATTTGGGTATGAATATACGTATTAAGGTAGAGATTTTGATTATTCCTTCCCAATACTAGGATCGCCCAAGTGAAAGTGGAATCGACAATAATGTTGAAGGTGATTGGTAAATAAATAAATTGTAAGGCTAGAAGTGTTGGAAGTAACCAACGGTATAGACATCCGCGATGGGGACTAGAACATGAAATGGGGGAGAGAAGAGAGGGGAAGAAAATGGGAGAATGAGCCAGTGAGAGAGTCTAGTTTAGACCTAAATAGGGGGAACAGAAATCAATTAGGAGCCAAGGAAGAGGAGAAAGAAAAACAGACCAGAACAGTAGAGAGGAGGAGTATAGTTAGTAGGTAGTTAGGTAGGCTAGATGATAGCTCCAAAATGGACCAAAAACCACTATAAACTGCAGGTCACCGGACTAAGAAGGGAACAGTAAATCTCTTTCTCTTTCTCTCCCAACGTCTTCTTCTTTTTCTTCTTTCCCCCTCTCTTCCCTTCTCTCTCTCTCTCTGTGTTCATTCTCCCTTGTTTCCCTTTCACTCTTACTCTTATCCTCCTCTCTAATTGCTGGTTCCTCTTATTTGCCCGCTCAATTCTCTCCATTCACTTACCTCAACTTCCTTTCGATCCCGCGCTTCTTTCTCTTCCCCTCCTCGTCTTCTCCCCCAAACCCTCTCGCAAATCTTCATCTACGGTCTGTATATGTCCGGCCTTTGAAACCGCAAAAAAAAAAAATTAACACAACAACAATAAATCTTTTAAAACAAAAGTTCCCCTCCCCTCCGACTGCTAATTGACACTTGACTGGAATCATGGGTCAGACTTTATCGGAGCCTGTGGTCGAAAAGGTGAGTTCAAGAATTGGTCGTGCTTCATCTCTCCCCTCCTCTTCCACCCCCACACTGTTCTCGTCCTTACGCCATTTGAATATTCTTTCTACATGAAATTTTCCGGCCTGATCTCTCCATTTCTTTGCTTCTCTCTCTCTCTCTCTTTTTCTTTTTCTTTTCTTTTTTTTTTTAAATTCATAGTCCCTTTTAATGTCTCGAATTTTACACTTTCCCCACTCATTTTTTGTTGCCTACAATCCTCTATATCTTCCTGGTTCACCTGCACGGTGGTGTCTGGGATGGGCCGGAAACCTGCTGTGGGATATTGCGGATGTCTGGAAATCGTTGCGCTGTTTGACTATTCCCTTGACACAGCTGACAATGTGGCACGCTTGACCGTAGACATCCTCTGAGGGTCAAGATGAGTCTTGCATTTACGGTGTTTCGGCAATGCAGGGCTGGCGAATTACTATGGAAGATGCCCATGCCGCGGTCCTAGATCTTCATTCGAAATACACGAATACTACCGGCGATCCGACAGATCCCGATAAGCGACTGGCCTTCTTTGGTGTATATGATGGTCATGGCGGTGACAAAGTGGCCCTATTTGCTGGGGAAAATGTCCACAAGATTATCGCGAAGCAGGAATCTTTTGCAAATGGCGATATTGAGCAGGCTTTAAAGGACGGTTTCCTGGCAACCGATCGCGCTATCCTTGAAGGTTCGTGTACTCCTCGGCGAGTAATTGTGCATCGCTCTCTTGGAATTATCATCTTGCCCCCTCTTGTCTTTTCGCCCAGGTCATTAATCCCACGCTTCTGACCGTTGATATGGAACAGACCCGAAATACGAGGAAGAAGTATCCGGCTGTACGGCCGCTGTCAGCATAATTTCCAAACACAAGATCTGGGTTGTATGTGTATTTGATATCTCCTATATTCAGAAAAGGTTCTGTCCTTACTGACACCTGTTAGGCGAACGCAGGTGACTCACGCTCTGTGCTCGGTGTCAAGGGGAAATCGAAACCTCTTTCCTTTGATCATAAGCCACAGAATGAAGGTCCGTGGCTTTTATTTGCTTGAATTTCTATCCGTTTGATATCTTAAATCTGATACATGACTATAGGCGAGAAGGCTCGTATTGGCGCTGCGGGTGGCTTTGTCGACTTCGGCCGTGTCAACGGCAACCTAGCCTTATCTCGAGCTATTGGTGATTTCGAATTCAAGAAGAGTGCCGAGCTGTCGCCTGAGCAACAAATTGTTACAGCTTATCCTGACGTCACAGTTCATGAGCTAACCGACGACGACGAATTTTTGGTGATTGCGTGTGATGGTAAGTTTTTGCGCGTTTGGTTTCTGACCTCGCAGTTTGGGCTGTGGTTGCTAAACACCCTATTCTGAATCCAGGTATCTGGGACTGCCAGTCATCTCAGGCAGTCATCGAGTTTGTCAGGAGAGGCATTGCAGCCAAACAGGAACTCTCGCAGATTTGCGAGAACATGATGGACAACTGTCTCGCCTCGAACAGTGAAGGGGGTGGAGTTGGCTGTGACAACATGACCATGGTTATTGTTGGTCTTCTGAATGGTAGGACCAAGGAGCAATGGTACAACCAAATCGCCCAGCGGGTTGCAGAAGGCGATGGCCCCTGCGCACCGCCAGAGTACGGCAAGTAATGCGTTGGATTCCAATACACCCAGCCCATCTAACAGGCGTGTGCAGCTGAAATCCGGGGCAACGCATACCATAATCGGTATGGGGAATTTCGTAAACGATTTGAGGGAGACCAGGATGACTATGAAGATGAGATGGACCGAAGTCGCGGTTTCAGTGTACGATCTGGTAGGATCATTCTTTTGGGCGATGGTACTGAGGTTATCCCCGATCAGGCAGAGGAAGAACTCTTCGAGGAGGACAGTAGTCCCGCAAACCAAGTTCAAGGTGAATTGCCTGATTCAACTAGAAATGAACGTGAAGGGACCCCTGGACCGCAGGTGAAGAATGATGGACCTACCGATACATCTTCCGACGCAAACATATCGGAATCACCTTCGCCCACTGCGGCGGACTCTTCTTCTGGCAACACCAATGCGGAAAAGTCGGCCTCTTCATAGTTCCGGCGGTTTTGTCTCTACCTTTTGCCCTTTTTGGTTTTTGAACACGGACCTTGTGTGGTCCTACAATATTCTGTTTCCTCGTCCCTTTATCCCCCTTCCCTGAACGTTCTACGTTACGTATTTGATCTTTGTATTATCTCCTTCTCAACACCCTTTTGCTGTGGACAAGACTGGGTCTCTGGGGATTGATTCCCATGGAGTGCCAGTCATCCGTTGATCTTGACCTTCAGTTTTCTTTTCTTTTCTCTCCATCATTGTTCATGTCTTACTGTATGGGAATGGGGGGTCTGCTTATAACCGGGGTTCCCCAGTCGCGAGCGACACGGCCTCATGAGAGTACGTCTGTTTGATGCCTTGATACAACCCAAGATACCGCACGAAACGTCTGCTACTGATGAAGATTATGTGACGCTAGTATACTGTTCTACTTTCCTGTCCTTCCTCCTTGACACCCATCCTCATCTTCCTCTCAGCAGGACGACGGAATGCGGGTAGTAAAGCGTTAAGCGGCAAAGAGCGGGTTAGCTATTGGTGATGTAAGGCGGTATGGAAAGAGAGAGGAGGGGTTCAATGCTGAGATCGCACACATCAACGGCGTACGGGGTCATATCTGTCTACAGCATGAAGATCATTTTAGTGTGGGTTGGAATGATATTATTTTGTTCCATTCCGTTCCGTTCCGTTCCGTTCCTTCAGCAGCGGAGTTACTGGAGATGTGGTGGATGCAAGTGAGCTTTTCGTTTCCTTCCCGTGCGTATAAACCGATGTACATGAGGATAAATAATGAGGCAATGAGAAGGATGTCTTAACTGGAATTGAGCGAGACCTGTTCGTGTTGGAAGTAAAAAGTAAATCAGTATCAATACCGGTAATAGTGTCACAAAAATACCTTCCGCCTTCCTAGTTTGAATTGAATGTCTGTAATTGAAGGATTGTCACATTTCATTTTACAAGTCAATACGCAAAAGAGTTGATCAAAACAACTAGGTAACTTACTTAATGCAAAGGAAGAAAAAAAAAACACCTAAAACTTTCCCAACTGTTAACCCCCTTAAAACTGACCTTCAACTTTGTCGCCTTCATCTCCCTCTTATTGTCTTTCCTCATCATTCTGATTCATCCTGAAGAGCATAGTGTCTAATATGTCATCCCCGTCTTCTATCGCGGGAAAGCGCAAGCGTAGTCCTTCCCAGGCTCTACCTGACGACATTCCCAAGCCATCAACCACAGATCTCCTACAACCGTCATCCCGCGACGCGTCCGGTGAGGATGCCGACGAATCTACCAGTCCAGCTGCCCCATCAAACAAACCTAAGAAACAATCTTCAATTGATACCGCTGGCTCTATTCCGCCGCCCAAACGTGTCCGCAAATCTTCGGGGAATGGTAGTGTACCCACTGCTAACGGTACCGCGAAGGAAGATCCCGGTGAACCTTCCGAGACCACCGTAGCCAGCAGCGACATTGAAAGTCACCGAACAGGCCGATCGGGATTACACATTAAGACGCTGGATGCTGTCGATGAGACTGATGCCATGATGAAACCGCCGGAGACAGGGAAGTTACAGGATCCCGTCGGCTACCATACCAATCCTCCTCCCACTGGACGTCCAGTCCGGGTCTATGCGGATGGAGTCTTCGATTTGTTCCATTTGGGGTATGTATTCCTTACTGCGAATTTCCCGTCCTCCGAACATCGTGCTCACTCGCATTTCACAGTCACATGAGGCAACTCGAACAGGCGAAGAAAGCATTCCCAGACGTTTATCTCATTGTTGGTGTAACTGGTAATGAGGAAACTCACAAGCGTAAAGGATTGACTGTATTGAGTGGTGCGGAGCGAGCGGAAACTCTTCGTCACTGTAAATGGGTAGATGAGGTGATCCCCAACTGCCCATGGGTTGTGACTCCGGAATTCCTTGAAGAACATAGGATCGATTATGTTGCACATGACGATCTGCCATACAGCGCCGATGAAGGAGATGACATTTACGCTCCGATCAAGGCACAAGGGAAATTCCTGGTCACCCAGCGAACTGAGGGCGTCAGCACAACGGGAATTATTACCAGGTTTGTTCTCACCGCCTCAAGGATGGAACTCTCAATTGACACACGGATCTTTGCAGGGTTGTTCGCGACTATGACCAATACATCTCCCGCCAATTTAAGCGGGGTGCTTCCCGGCAGGAGTTGAATGTATCATGGCTGAAAAAGAACGAGCTGGAGATTAAGCGCCATGTTACGGAGCTTCGAGATAATATCCGGACCAACTGGACGACCACCGGGCAGGAGCTGGGCAGAGAACTACGCCAGTTCTGGCAAAACAGCCGACCCGGCAGCCCTGCTCCTAGCGCCAGGAACAACATGGACTGGGGTGGCTCGCGCAGTGGAGTCACAAGTCCAACCACAGGCAAATCCCATTTGTCCAAGGTGGAAGCGTCGAATCGTCCGGAGAGCCCGGTGGGAACGGGGCGGAACGAGGACTTTGCTACAGGGTACAGTTTAGGATTGATCGGAGGTGTCCGAGCTTGGGTATGCAATTATCACTGCCAGTTTCCGCATCTTAATAGCTAACAGTGTCACAACAGATGATGCGTGGTCAAGGGTCTCTCCGAGAACAACCCAGCCAACCACATTCACCAACTAGTGAAGAAGAGCATGACCACGACTACGACCATGAAAACCATCATACCGGTTCTGAGCGAAGAGGGAGAACTGGACACTCCGCGACAGCGCCGGCTTCGTAAGGTGCATTGTATCTTTTACCCATTTCCTCGAGTCGTTTTTTTTTTTTTTTTTAAATCACCGATTCTCACCTCTGGTATATCTCTTGACTTATTCTCTCCATCTTCATTCGCTGTCTTACTATTGATAATAGTATATCCAAGTTAAATTAGCAAGCCTTGATATTGATGTATTGTTGGCGGTCTGGTAGGTTGAGAAAAAGAAATAACAATCGATTCGATTCTATTTCTCAATTTCCCTATCAAGAGATGCAATGTCATGGATGTGGTTTCTAATTCGTCTCTTTCCCCCTTGATTCATCTCCCTCACTTGTTGATATGGCTACTGTTCTGTTCTGTTGTTCTTTGTTTGGGTTGAATATATATATGGATGGGTATGCTGGGTATGCATTAATACAGATTGCAAGAGGGTTAGTTGGTATCTGGCGAGATTTATTCGTTGCTACTTTGTTTTTATTTGGACATGGGGGAATATAGCTACCTCCCTTAGGGATGGTTGAGGTACCTAGTTTATAATAAAGTGATCCTTCGACTACCATGATTAAACTCTTGGGCAAGCTATTTCAAGTACAGTACAACTCGACTTCTTATGATTTAGAGGATTCGCATTAACAAGGGGATTCTTGCGGTGTTACCTAGGCATATATTATGTATAGTTAGCAGGGTTATGTTAGGTAGATGGGGAAGTCAAACCTACTTATAGAGAATAGGGAAGTCACCATTGCAGGTCTATAAATGATTCGAAGATATTAGGTAGCATAGTTTTTTAGTTTTTTGCATAATCTTATTTAGGGATTGCAGTGTACTAGTAACCTTACTCTCGGGCGTCAGAGCAGATACTCAAAATGCAAATCAATCAATTCATCTACCTATTCTAAACACATTGGCTCTAAATCTAAGCAGAGTAATTGACTGTCTAATCAGTTATTTATGTTCATGGTGCTTCTTTCATAACCACATATATATGTAAACATCAAAATAGACGAATCGAAAATAACTGGGTATCATGAGTGAATCGTGCTATTGGTGGTATGTTCAGCCGCCCATTCTCCTTGATTCAGTATATAATTGAACGGGTAGAGCGTCATTTTTCATATCCTACCACACCCAACCACTATTTGCTTTGAGCGCAACGGGGTCATGGCGCGGTTTAGTAACCTCGACGGATGCCCCACAGACTGATCAATAAGGGTCTGAAGGTCCGAAGGTTGATACAATGGGAGACAGGGTAGTCAAGATCAAGTATCACCTTTGAGGGTGGATTCAAGCAGCGGTTATAGCGAGTCGAGGTCGGATTTTCCTCTCAGGTTGCTGGTTCAACTCTTCCATTAGACATGGTCGCTTCAGCTGGACTCCTGACAGCGGAATTGGACTGGCTGGAGATGAACACATGATAGCGCGCAAATTGTCGCGAAGGACTACGGCATCCCGTCGGAGGTCATCCTCCAGAACACTCTTAGCATATGCGTCACATTGCACGGTAATTCCCAGTTCGAACGACTGGAGACCTCGTACAAGCAGCATGGGAGCTACCCACGGCTCATCGACGGCAAGTCGGAGACGGTTGCCACCGATGACACCGCCCATCACATTACCACTGAAACGGCCAAGGTCCAGACTAAGGTGGAGCTCCTTGAGCCCCTTGAGGGAAGCAACCCTAGTCCAGAAAAGAGCCCAGAGGCGATCATTGTGAGTGTGGGAGTAGATGGAGGACTTGTGCTCCTCTCCAGCCATAGGCTGCCAGACAGGCATCCATTGCACGGTAAGACGCTGAATGGACTGAAGACGTTCAGGACAGATGCTTAGGGAGAAGGCAATAAAGGTGTGCAGGTCATCGACGTCAAAGACGGAATTGGTATATGGAATGTCCGCGGCCTCAGCATAGATGGCGCGACAAGTACGGAGTAGAGAGAGGGAAGAATTGCTGAGCGTCTCGGGAAGTAAGGCGTGGGTGTGAGGGTATAGCACGCGATCTGTGTGACCAGGTATTCGGCCATCGTTCACCCGCCACCGAGCCGGAGTGACAGGGCAGCAATGACGATTGCGTTCAAGGGAGGAGGAGGAGTGTTGACAACGGACATGACGTATCTTGCCTTTGAGCTGGACAAGGTGTACGGTCTCATCGCCGAAGACGTAGTTGTAAATCATAAGACGAATCTCAGCAGGGAGTTTCTGGAAGAGCATGCAGTCGGACTGGGAAGCCATTGGGCGAGCATAAGGATCGACTGGTTCAACATTGGAGTTTGAAGAGGAAAACAAGTCAACAGGAGGGGCACAGATCTTGCGTTGATGGATGAGATCGCGAACTGTTTCCTGCCATCGCCGCCCAGTGGAATAGTAATGCCATATTGAATAAGGGTCACGAAGTAACCAGGCATCGAAGTGACGCATTGCGATGGAATAAAAAGAAAGGAAACGATAGATCGATTGAAAATCCGGGGAAAAAGTGGGTAGAGATAGAGAGGAAGGGAAGGAGAGATGGGGCGATGGAGAGAGCGAAAAGAAAAAAGAGGGACAGTGGGGAGAGTTTATTTTATATAGATTGGATGCTTCAATACTGAGGGTATCCAGAAAAATACGAGTTGGGTATAGCGCAATACACATTTTCTGTAAATTCGCCCCTCTCGGGTGTTTCCGCTGTGGCTCTCGGGTCATTTCGGCAATCATTGCAACAGTATGATGTCATATATAGCCAATAGGAGGACTTGCAGTGGGACTCCTCCGCATTTGGCTGACCGGTAAGTTTCATACGGTATGTGGGATACCGTCCATTCATGCTAACTTGCATTTGTTCGATCGCCGTCCATCTTCCCTTCTCTGCTGCTTCTTGCATACTTCCTGAGGGTAGATGTCTTCTACATCTGCACTTACAACTGAAACCCCTCCACTCCACCCACTCGAATGACCTATAAGCCAATGGCACCGACAACATGTGGACCGTGGCTGTGGTTATGGTTGGGTAACTTTCCCAGGGTTGTATATGGCTCAATAGTGTTCGGGAGGAGGTGGCGGAATAGACACTAGCCCCGCAGTATCACAGACAGAAGATTGCAAAAAGGGGCCGTAGATCCTCAGGGACCCCGCGATCAAGATATGGAGGGAAACTGTCCGCTCGCCATCGTCATCATCAGCGTCATCGGTGAGATCGTCGGCCAGAGGGTGGAGAAATGAGAAACCAGCTCAAGCGCGTGGGCCGCGTTCCAATCATACGAATTATCGAATTGTTTATACGCACATGCATCTCGACTCTCCCGACCAATGAATGATGCGACAACCTGAAGAATGGTTGAATACCTAGGTCAGTACCTAGGTAGATATGAGGATACGTGTCTGTGGAGACCGCCTTTTGTCTCGCAAGTGTCGTCCGATGAGATCACTGCAAATGGCCTAATGACTGAGGATTGGGCTACCGAAAGACGGAGGGTCTTGCCTTGGAAGAAGGGCTAATTAGACAATAGAATTTGTAGGCGCCAAAAGCGCCTGTAAATCATTTCAATCCGTTATGACTCCATATCCCCAGAATTCATCTGAATTCATTCAGATGTACCCCAGACAAATGGACCCATCAGTCAAGCATGCCATGCATGTGGGCCTTCTGAATGATGTTTTACAGGAGATGCAAGGCATGAATGTCTTCACAAGAGTCCTACCTCATGATTTATTGCCCAAAGAGTCTGGATCTTATATACATTTGGACTTAAACATTAAATCAAGCCGACTCGTTTATACGAAAGTGAAAGTATCACCACCCTTCTCCCGCAGCATATTCCCAACTCGTCTGGTACCTACAATTCGTTCCAGTTTTAGGGCATCCCATTTGGAGAACAACGCTCTCACGCCCCCTTCAGCAGCCTCAACCACCCTCGCCGGGTCCAGCCCGAGGAAGCTGACTATCTCCTCAAAGAAAACGGGGTTTTCTGGCAACCCATACATAATAATCCGCTTCACCCCACGGATCTGATTTCGTCGGAAATGATGCATTCGCTCAGTGTATAACAGTACGGAATGCCGGCCATTCATGAAATGACTGCGTGCTCGTGCTACGTCTGGTCCTTCAGTATACTCTGAAATGGCACCGAAGGAGACATTGGTTGTTTGAGTAGAGGTTGCAAAGTGATTGCGGACACGCACAAAGTCAAGGTATGACGGTATAAAGATCAACGTGCCGCCACCATTATTCTTTCCTCGTCCAGATGAGACATTCCGGACCAGCGACGACAGTACGGCTGTCGTAAAGTATTTGAATCGAGCATCAGGGTCCTTAATCGGGGAGATGCTGTCAAACCTGGAGAAAGTCTGCTTCACTGACACTGGTAGAGACAATTCGGTAATCGCACCAGGATAGATCGGCGTAACCTTGATCTTTCCAGCAACATTCTGCATGTGAGATGAGAAGACTGAATTGATCTCCGGCGTGATGAATGAAGATAGCATGACGAGCTGGCGAAAATGCCGTGCATTGTTGTCCAAATACCACGTTCGAACACGACTGAAATCGCAACCGTGAGCGTCCTTCGGCTGTAGATTAAGATGCTGTAGGATGTATTCGACATGGTCCCAGTTCTGCATGATGAGCGCATCCGCATGATCAACGATTGTAACTTCGATGGAAGACAAGAAGTCATAGTCGCGCTTCTTCGCACTGTTGCGGCATTAGCTTTCACTCAAGAAGACTATATAGTCGGGCGCTTACTCTGCCTGATCCATGATCGTGCGTAGACCAAGCGGACTAGCTAATATCACATCCGACGTGTAAAATTGTGCAAAATATTTAATAGTCTTGCGTGTGAATTTCAAACCCAGTCGGAACATATCATCGTCGTTCCCTCCAAATAATTCCTTGAAATCGGTCGGCTTGTGCTCCCAGCTCCTATCTTCCGGTCCAGAGAATGCATCCAAGAAACGCTTTTTGTTCTCTTGCTGCTCAGGTTCATAAAGCTTGGTAATAGACTCTAGAACGCGGACGCAAGCTTGTCTAGTGGGTAGAAGATAGAGAACCTTTGGTCTGGTGAAGCCTTGGTCTCGGATTTCGAGATCTGCGTCCTGCTCCTTGCTGATACGAGTGTTGTTTTTAAGCACCCGATCGCGAGTCTTCAAGACATGATTGACAGTATGGACAGCGAGGACGTCCCGCATGTGTCCCGAGTTCGAAGTGGTTCTGGAACCATACAGGATGTCTTGATAATCAAAGATGTAGGGGGCGAGGAACTGTCCGTCGCCTTCGATATTCGGGATTGATCCCCTGGCAGGAGCAACCAGTTTCTTCTTAAGCTGTGGTATAACTTAGCGCACTCATTATCAACAGGATTGCAATAAGTATCACTTACCTTTACATTCGTCATGTCTTTCATTATGGGTAGCAAAGGAACATTATCCTCATTAGTAGCAGGAACAGCGCGCACCAGTTTGAGGCGATCGACGAGTTCCTTCTTGACATGATTCCATTTATTTTCCCCTGCGGCTCTAACCTTCTTGGACATCTCGGCTTCGTCCGAAATTGCGAAATGAGCCTCGAATGGATCGCTTGCTGTATGGAAGTCAGAGAGTATACCAAAGCAAACCAGGAGATCATAGGCCTACCATCCTCCTCATCCTCATCAGCCCCATCAACACCAATTTCCTCCACATTTTCCTCTTCATCTGAAGGTGTCTGGTCTTGCAACTCATCCCCAGCAGCTGGATCATCACCATTCTCGGCGGTTGCAGTCGGAGTGTCGTCTCGAGTTTTATCACGCTCCTCGGCATATCTATGATCAATCTTCCTTTTCTTGCGGGCAGGCCCCTTTGAGTCGTTATTGGCATGAAGCAGCTGCAGCAGTTCATTATATGGTTGTCCAGTTTGTTGGTCTTCTTCGTCGCTTTCTGACGAGGCGTCGTCCAAGGCTTCTTCATCACCAGGATCATCATCCCGCTGATTTTCATAATCATCCTCCTCTTCGGCGGAAGAGTCGCTCGATCTGGGTAGATCAGTTAATTGAACAAAGAAAAATTCAGTATTGAAACCTACTCTATATTTTCGACTCTCGACGTCGGGAAGGCATTTTTCTTATTTTGGCGGCCTCGATGACGCCCGCCTCGACCAGAAAAGGATTTTCCACCTTTAGAACGAGATGGAGGCATATGGAATGGGAGTATTTAATTAGATATTACAGGGAGGGAGTAGTTGGAGAGTGACAGTGAACATAAATTTTCCTTATCTTATCTTAGCGTGAAATTTCCCACACACAATTCGAGCCTCTCACAACAACTTCCAAAGGTCAGAGGGCGGAACAAAGGAGCCACTCTCCACTAAATTCTCTAACATTATCCTCGTGAGAGACCGGCCATATTTTACTCCTCCCATCCTTCCCTTTCCCAAATATGGCTGAGACTGATTCCTTCCTCCATCTTGCTCGGCCTCTGGGCCCAGTGGCCATGGCCTCTGCTCCTTCAACTGCCCCTCTGAATGTGGTTATTCAGCCTCAGGTACGCTTGCGATTACTCTTATAGCGGAAGAACCGTGTTACTGATAGGCTGCGCCAGGCTGTTTTTTCGATCCTTGACCATTCTCTCCGTCGTAATGCCGACCAGGAGCGCGTTATCGGAACGCTGCTAGGAACCCGATCCGAAGATGGAACCGAGGTGGAAATTCGCAGTACTTTTGCTGTTGGACACACCGAGACAACGGACCAAGTCGAAGTCGACATGGAATATCAGAAGCAGATGCTTGCTCTGCATCTGAGAGCAAACCCGAAAGAGGTCTTGGTCGGCTGGTACGCCACGTCGTCCGAGTTGAACACGTTTTCCGCCTTGATCCAGAACTTTTACAGCGGCCAGGGCGATGGTACCTGGCCCCATCCTGCTGTTCACTTGACCGTATCTACAGAACCAGGGAAAGACATTGAGACCCGTGCCTACATCTCTGCGCCCGTTGGTGTGACTGCGGAAAGAGCCGCCGACAGTGCTGCGTTTATTCCCGTCCCTTACGAGATCCGATATGGCGAGGCTGAAAAGAGTGGTTTGGAGACTATCGCTTCGGCGAAGGATGCTGAGAATGGTTCCACCAATATCTTCACCGATATCGAGGCCTTGGAACGTGCGATCGAGGAGGTTCTGGGCATGATTGACCGGGTCTCAAGATACGTCGAGTCAGTTATTGATGAGGAGGCCCCAGCGTCGACGGCATTGGGCCAGTTCCTCCTCAATACTCTTGCGTTGGCGCCTAAGGTCGATCCTGCTGATATCGAGCGAGACTTGTAAGTGACCATCTCTGGAACTTTTATATCTGATACTGACACGCCCTGCAGCAACAATCACATCCAGGATGTGCTCGTTGTATCCTATTTGGCCAACACTATTCGCACACAGATGGACCTGTCCAACCGGCTGGCCACTGCCCAACTCACCCTTGGCGGAGGGGAATCCACTGGCGAAAACCAGCGCGGTGGCCAGAGAGGCGGCAAGGGTGGCCGCGGCGGGCATCAGCGTACTCAAGGTGGTGCTGAGGAGGTTCGCGCCTAAAGAAGAGGCAACGTCTGGGACTATTTTTCTTATATTCGTTGGTCTTTTTTCTTTTTTGTTCAATTGTATGGGGCTTTAATTCGGGGCATCTTTATGAGCTTGCTATTCTCCCCTCGCTTCTTTCAGGAGCCTTTCATTTTTCGGGGCAGTGCGAAAACGAAGCCAAAAGAACATGGCGTATTGGAGTCATTTGGCTTTGATCGGAGGAAGGAGACTCGCACGGGCTTGGAAGAAATTCGAGGTCCTCTTGCCAGGCTGGAGCTGAGAGTATTACTGCTTGAGCATTTGCGTAGCTGTGAACATTTACGAGGTCGCAGTTATATGAGTGGCATACAGTCATGATGAAATGGACATAAATGAGTTATATGCTTTCATTTTTTTGATGTGTAATGTAGTCCGCTGATGCACAATTTATTTAAGTAAAATAATAAGCCCTGGAACTAGAAGGCAGAACCCATAAAACCCATATCGACGCCAGCCATGCAGATAGATCCGTATCGCAGTGTAAAAGAAGATATCCAGTCCAAGCCCCGAACTCCAGTACCAATCTGACGAGAAAGTATCAACCACCAACCTTTCTCTTCTTGGATAAGGTCTCTTCGGTGACATCCGAACCCCTCCTCATAGCCCTCTTGCCCTTCGATTTTCCCTTTTTGCCCTTAGTAGTCGTTCCATCCACGCTTTCCAAATCATTCAAGCCCTTAGCCCCAGCCTCCTTCAAATTCGCAACTTGGTCATCGTTCTGATCGAATGCCTTCCGCGCCTCCTTCAGCTCACGTTCCATCCGTAGCAACTCCTGTACACGGCCGAGTTTGTTCGGATCCCGCCGCAGTCCAAACCGGAAATCGTCAACTTTGATTTTCTGCCGACCGGCGTAAGACGCACACTGCGCTGCACTGTGGCACATCTCCAGAATATAGTCTGTGACGATCTCGTCCAGTACGCGAACGGTTTCAGGGAGGGGCTCCGATGGGAACGAGGGATGGGGGTTTGGATCGCCGTAGGCTAGGAGAAGAAGGCGGACTGAAAGGACATCAGCTGTCAGGACATAACTTCAAAACCAGCGAGGTAAAATGGAAGAAACGTACGCTCAGTCGGGAAATTCATCTGTCCCTTGTGCCTAGGGGCACGAGCTCGAGGCTCCGCCATTTTGGAGGTGGGCGGTTTCTTTGAGTTATCGTCAGAGCCGGTAGGATTGTAAGCTGGACGGTAACCAGCACGAATTAATGAAGTTGTTTGATGATCAAAAGGCCAGGGAGGAGCAAATTCACTCGATACATGGCCCGAACTCGGCTGACGAGATGTCGATGGTGAAGATTGAAGATTGGAATCGGAGTTTGAATTCAAGCTGATGCTGGAACTTCGGCCTTGGCGGCCAAGGCGGTCACGGCGGGCAGAAGCACTAGAAGCCATTCTGGGCAGTTTGTCAATCTTTCCAAGTCCAACTTCAGTCATATCAATTAATTCAACATTACCTTGGTGTCTATCCTCTTTTTATGTTCGTATGATTGATGTGTTACCTGCCCTAGCAACAGCCTAGTGAATAAAGGACATCAAGCGTGAACTTGGGACTAGAAAGAAGGAAGACCGAGCTACTTCAAGATGGTGAATGGACCTAAGCTCATCTATGAATAAATGTGTTAAAAGAAGAAGCTAATAATCTCTCTTAGTCGGCTCTGTTTAACTTCCAATCCCTTCTTTTGGTCTTTCTGCTTATTATCTGCACAAGCACATATGCCCACTCTATTATGCCGGGGATTATGGACCGCAACCAACATGGGTATATAGCTTCGTCCTGGTTCTTATTCGATCAAAAAGAATCGCACTAATTGATTGACTATAGATTCTTTGGAATATTCTGGAAATGTGCTCGGATAGGTGAACGGCTAAGCCCCTATGTGAGCATCTGTTGTGTTTTGATGGCGGTATGGCTCTTCTTCAATCAAAATATAGTACTCGCTACTAACCTCAATTCCTTCTAGATATCAATCTTCTTTGGAGGTTGAGCATGGACGGATTTGCCTATGAGTTATGATCTCATTAGACAGCGGCGTTACTCGAAGTCTTTGATGATATTTGGTTCATGGAAGCGGAAATAATCTAGGAATTAATCTATGCTATTTGTACAAGTCTAAAACGTATAGATATCCAGGCCCCTCTATTCCTCAGAAACTCCGGCGCCTTTCTTTACCTTGGCACATTCCGTATGCGAAGTCGACTTCTATAAAGGTGTTATCCTGCAAGGGTATCTCATGATTTTGGCTTCATTCTCGTCTTCAAATTTTCGAGCCTTTTGCCCAGTAGATCGTTCTCTTCTCCATCCACATGTGGCTGACAGCCACTATTTGAAGATGAATCCAAGCCTTCATCCCCCCTTTCGGCCCTATCCAACTCCTCTATTGCCACCCAGAGTCGTTCAGGGTCTTTGAGGTAGCGTAAACTCCTCAACGTATAAGAGTCCACCGTGAACCCCTGTTCTTCCATCGTCTTAATCGCCTGAGCTGCCTCAGGGATCTTCTGATTATTCACATAACCATTGATGATGGTATTCCAAGTGACATCGTTGTACTCCACCTTATGCATACGCATCATTTCTCTCACTTTTTCTGCCGCCTGAGGCTGCCTATGAAAGTTGAAAGCACTTAGCAAAATTGTCCATGTGCGAGTTGTCGGCTTCACATGAGAAATGGTTTGACCTTTTTGCTCTCCAACGTCAACCTTCGATGAACCAGATTGGAGCATATCTTCAACGATCCGCACGCACGGTCGTAGTCCCTCGGGGCTTTTTCGAAGTGCGACGAGGAATTCGTTGTACGTATGATCAGTTTCTGCGAGACGGGAAATGACCTCATGGCCCTTTGCCACAAGGCTCCGGAATCGAGAATAGACACGCTCAGCGACCGTAATGCGTTTCTGGCAACGGAAATAGGTTGCAATCATTATATATAGAGCCATCATTGATGGCTGAGCTTCAGTCCCTCCTGGCGGTGGCAAGTAGTTTGGGGGTATTATGGTCAGATCCTTCAATGGCCTTATGTCGTACAGTTGGTTGTACATATCCAGCACAGAATAAAAGACATCAGCCGGGTCAGCACTGACATCCATATGTTTCGCCGTAAAAACATAATGAGCGTGAAAGATTTTGGACATAATGTACGGGTTGTTTCGTAGAGAGTCCTGTTTCTTGACCTCGGCCACCAACGATTCTACGTCCCCTCGGTTTTCCCGATCAACGGCATCCATGAGCAACGCCATATAAGTATACTCATCTAATCCGTGACCCTCCTTCCTCATGAACTGTAGTATATCATAACCCAGCTGGGAGTCTCGTGTCTTGAAAGCGTTCTTTAGCACGATGTTCATCATGGCCCGGTTAGGTCGCACGCCCAATTTAAGGAGCCTGGGAAGAATTAGAAAATTACGTCCGCCATCGCTGTCTGTCACAGAGTCAAGCGTGAGGAGCTTGCAGCAGTGGTTTATCACACCCAAGCTGTTTAGTGTGAACCCCGGTCTCTGGAAGTATATTGTCCACTTGAGCGCTGATATGGCCCCTTCGACATCACCGTGTTCTATAAAAAGGCGCATAAAGCAAAGAGTTGTTGCAGGTTGCATGAAAATCCTTCGTTTTTGCACCAACTTGTAAGTAGATGCTATTGTTTGATAGTCGCTGCGATTCAAAAAGACACGGATGCCATTATGAGGGACGGTTATAATAGGCCAATGTTCCGGCGACATGCAGGTTTGAAGAACCGACAGGTAAGTGTGGGAGTCCTTTTTCCAGTCTCTCACCTTGTCAAAACAAAATTGATCCAAGTAAGCAAAGATATCCGAGATCATGTCAAAGTTGGGTCTGAAAACGTCGTTAGTTGTGACGAGTAAGAATTCCAGTGTAAGTTCCGGCGAATTTTGTAATAACCAGAATGCTAAAGACTGCCAATGGACAGCCTTGGTATCTCTATCCAGCCCTTTCCAGGTTTCGCAGAAGCTTCCCAGGCAGTCTGTCCGGATTTTGTGAAGCAGGCGCAACCCGTCTTCCGTCAGTGTCGGTATCCTGCGAGACACAATTTTCCTTCCATCGATTTTAGCACGGAAGATCTCGTCACATGCATCATTCCATTGGTTTGCATAATCGTGAGTTGTATACAAAGACAACAGTCTTATACGGGTTTCCGAATATATCAGATCTGGGGGTACACGTCGATACCGTAAGCGATCTTCAAGTTGACAAAATATCCGTTCAGATACCTCAACTAAGTTCTCGTCAAGTCCTTCCCTCTGGATAATTTTTCGTGCTACATCTCTGAAAAGGAGGAGAGCCCGGTCCCTGTCCAAAGGACCGACAGGCGTTTGTTCACTGAAGTTTGGCTGAAGCGCGGGTTCATTCCCCTGGCCCAAGGCTGGACTGTTTTGATATGCAGAACCTAAGGAAGAATGGTTTGGTAATTCCAGATTGAGAGGTTGATCACTCGAGACGGAGTTATTCGAAGGATAGTAATTGTCCACATGTTGAATCCCATTAAGAGCTGACCTATTCACATCCGATGCATCGTTGGAAGTATATCTCGCAGGCTGCGTTTTAAACTTCAATTGATTTAACCTGTGCGGCGAACAGGATGACGGTCGGACGCTGAAACTCAAGCGGGAACGGAGAAGGTACATTCAGGGTTGTCGGATTTTATGCATTGAAGAATAAAAAGGGAGGATAATAGCAGGAGAATGGCGCAAAATAAATGAGAGAAGTAGGAGAGGGTTGGACGAGAAGGGCAATAGTGTACAGTAGAGGCAAGTAGTTAAATACTAAGTAGGAAGTAAGTGAGTAGTCTCGGTCTACACTTTATTCGGGGAAAATTTGAGATTGAGGCTAGTGAGGCTAGTGCAATAGCGGTTAGTGGCGGTGCTATGGATCTTATCTGTGGCACCTCTCGTTCTTCCAAGCTTTAGAAGTCTTCCCTTCCTTCCTTGTGCCCTTTACTCTCTCTTTATTTCAAGACATAGATTTAATTTTGGGATCATTTTACTTACTGCTTTTCCCTCATAAATCCACTGCTATGGCATCCAACCATGCTTCTCTCGATGCAGCTGCAACCGAGCGAAAAGCCAGACTCGCAAAGCTTGCATCTCTGAAACGAAAGCAGCCGGAACCAGAAACCTTGACAGAGTCTCGCGCTGGGGTCGATGACACGGCTGATGCTGTCCCAGACGTTACGACTACGTACCTTTCAGGGCGAAATTATGATGCTGAAACTCGTGGTCCTAAACTTGGGTTCGAACAAAACCCTTTGGATGGGCAGATAACCCTGGAGGAACAAGCTGCAGATATATCGAAGGCCATTGCGGATGAAGCCAAAAAGGAGGAGGAAGCAGGCCAGCCAATCGACCTTTTTAAGTTGCAACCGAAAAAACCCAATTGGGATCTCAAGAGGGACTTGGGCGAGAAACTAAAAACCCTCAATGTGCGGACAGAAAATGCCATCGCTCGACTGGTGCGACAACGTATAGAGAATGCGCAACGTGCAGCGAAAGCGAAAGGAGGAGCGGCTGCCAATGGTGGAGAACGAGGCGAAGAGGTTGGCATTGAAGGGGAAATGCTGGTGGAGGGAATTCATGTTCGCGAGAGGGAGGAAGAGGAGGCGAGAAGAGGTGGGCAGGACATTGAGATGGCATGAGTTGATACCCATAAATGTTGGTGCTATTTGTACAGTATATTCACGATCACTTTCTTTTCTTTTGCTCTGATTGGCATGTGGCGGAATCCCAGGCATATGAATCAAGAAATGAGGCGTTCAGGGTGTCTTTTCATTAAAAGGTATGTATATTAATTAAAATCATTCTCATGTCATGACAGCGATAATACACCGGCCCGGATATATTCATTTGTTGATGCATCTTCTTCAACCAAAATGTTATCAAACATTGTTCATAACTACCGACCCATATTCATGGCCTGGGTCAATGCAAGACGCTTGCTGTACGGACTTAGGCTACGATCTCTAGCTTGCGCTGGAGCATAGCCCTCTTGCCTTCGCCCACCATAGGAACGGTTGGGAGGACGATGTGAATGACTTGACGGAGGAGCATTTTCCCTCGATAAAGATCTTCTAGCTGAGTCGCGTGCTTGGCCTGACTCTGGTGACATTGAGCGTCTTTCTTTTGCAATTCGGCTTTTGTCCATGCTACGGCTCCGGGACCTATACCTCTGGCCACCATTCCTCGGTAATCCTCTAGCGCGACCACGTTCTTGAGGACTAGATTCTCGATGTCTCCGTCTGGTATTCCGGTCATATGAACCTCTCGATAGCGAGCGACTACCTGCGGATGAATAGCCAGATGAAGAGTGACTATATTGCCTTTTCCTGGAGCGCGAATGCCGAGGCGACAATGAGCGTTCCTGACCACGACGGCTTCTCACACTAGTGCTTTCACGAGTGGGCGATTCCGAATGCGAGCGTCCGGTGGATATTGTCGACACAGAACTAACAGAATGTGAAGAGGTCGACCTGGCCCGTTTCGGAGGTAGTAGATCTGGGTCATCCAGGTCCCTTTTACGGCCGCGTTCTTCCTCCCGTTTCCCTAGTAGTTCATCCGCCAGGCCCTTTCTATAGTAGGTAGTCATTAGCTATAGGTATACCCTCGAGTAAAAAGGTCAATGCGCGGCTGTAACAAAGAATGGACTTACGATCGCAGATTATCATTTGGAATATCCGACGAAAGTTTGGGTATTAGTTTGGGGTTTTGAAGCTGCTGGGTACGCGATGGTCGAGAAATATAGGGCCGGTCTTGCGCAGTGACTGTACATTCATAGCTATAATGGCGTATCAAGTAGTCAGCAAGAGAAATTGTTGATTTAAAAAAGGATCCCTAAAAAAAGGAAAAGGAAGAACATATCTCTTTTCAAGCACTTCTGACAGAGAGTGCTAGGAGTAGCCTTGGAAGGGCCTCTCAGACCAGGAACATTTCGGTAGCGATTATTCATTTGTAAAAAAAAAAAAGAAAGCGACAGACAATAGAATAAGAGAAATTAGTAGAATATAATAATAATAGAAGTAATAAGTGTATATAATAAGAAAAAGTAATAATCAAGGTTAGGTAGCTAAGCAAGTTAGGTAGCTGTAGTTAGTTCGGTGGTTAATTAGTACGGATTGATGGAAGATGAGATGATCTCCAGCCGTTTTTGTCTCTTCCTTTTCTTTTTCAAGCTCCATAAAAAAACCCTTCAAACAAAACCAAACTAAAACTAAACCTACCTAACCTAAACCACTTCCACTACTTTGAACTTCTTCATCCACCTTAAGTCTTTTTTCTACCATCTCATTTGATTTCTCTACGGAGAGATTCCTTTTTCCCTTTTCCATCTTCTCTTTTCCCTCTCCCCTTTCCAATCATGGACCTATCGTTCTGATCCTAGTTATTTGTGTAAGACAAACAGACTCTGCTCAATTCTTCTTTCTTCGTTTCTTAGAGTCTCTTCAATCCTCTCCGTCACTTCCCACTTCTTCCCTCCACCAACTATCTCCAGCAACAAACCACCCGCAAACCGTCTTACAGCCTCACGGATTGTCTGCTGATTCACTGTTCTTCACGTCCATTAGCTTTCCATATGGCGAATCTCCTGCTTACAAGATATGTTGTCTTTCTTTTCGGGCTTGTGTGAAGCGGTTTCGAGTGGCTTTGATTTGATTCGAGTTTCGGTTTCGTCTATTTCCAAACCCGCGACAACTTGAGTATACCTTCGTACATTTCATCGGTCGCCGGGGGCGTTCTTTTGACTCTGTTCTTCAGCGAGGAGGAAAAAGGACGAAGTGGGAAACGATAATATTACAGAAACAAAAAACAATCAGGGGCCTTTTTTTTGTTTTCGGTTTTCATACACACCCCTGGGATTATTCTATGATGGCATCAAATAATTCTACGAATAGCGACAATAGCCTCTCTTTTGCGAAGGTGTGTTCATTATGGTAAGAATGTGACTATTCCACTCTAACTGACTTGCTCTAGATTGTCGCTATGCCCCCACCACTGAAATTGCAAGCTTCTCCTGCATCTGACGATGGAAATGATTCCCAGTCGCCTCAAAGAAATCCATCTCCTGAATCGCTAGCCCATTCAGAGATTCTACCTGATCAGGACCTCTCAAATACGACTCAGCGTAACGTGAATGTGGTCGACCGAGATGTCGATCGCTTAGGCCGAGCCGTCCAAGGTGTTAACCTGGCGGGGAAAAAAGACCAAGGACTCCATGATATGTCCGGTGACACTCAAGGAAATGGTAGCCTCAAACGCGAAACGTCGTTTGAAGATGACCGCACTCATTTATCCAACTCTTCAACGAAGCCGACGAGTTTCGACTCGAAAAGTATGGCCTCGGTCACTACTTTCGCAATGGACGAGAAAGACTCTTTGCGACCCGATGATAGTGCCAGCGTGCAAGCTATCGATGAAGAAGAATCCATGTCCGGTCCTGCTTCGGGCGCTCCGAACTCATTGACAGGCTCGGAGTCTGGTGCTCGTGGCTTCAAAGATCATTTTAGAGATGTCAACACCCACAGACCTCGGGGAATACTGCAAAACCTGCAAAATTCGAGCCCTACCGTCCATGACGCCAATTTACGAACCAATGGAGTAATCCCCCCGGACTCTGTCGCGAACAATTTCGTTGTCCCCAATCGTGAGGCATTTCAGGACGGCCAGAGTGTCCATGGATTCCCTCTCGAACCAGACGAAAAGCTTCTTGAGGCAATGAAATCTCCGAAAGATCGTCTCTTGATACTTCAGCTGGAGGAGAAGGTTAGACACTTTATCCAAAAATCCAGGTAAGGGCAAATTCGTGGTCTTCGTGACAATTGTAGATTCCCGCAGGAACTCACTAACCTGGGTATAAGGGAGCAATCCTTGGAGTTGCCGCCATCGAACGCATTTGGCCGCCTGCTTGCGCATAAATTGGGTGACTACTACCATTTGACCCATTTCGTGGACAATAATGTGACATCTGTTCGACTGCATAGAACACCCTTTTGTCGACTGTGAGTTTTTAACTTCTTATTTTAATCCTTCTCGTCTGCGCTTTCACAACAATTCAACGGAGGCTCATAGGTCATGTCTGATTTAGGCCGACACCCCTGTCCGCTCTGCACGCAGCTAACAATACCACACCTCCGACTATACCTGCGATGAAAATAATGCGCCGTACTGATGGGGAACGACCTTCGACTGAAGGCAGTACAGCAGCGAGCTCTTCGGTTCCTTCCAAAACTGCGTCCGAAGCTGGCGATGCAGTCGATGGGGATCGTACAGGCTCCTCGGCCGGCGCTACCCCTGCGAAGGACAGGCTGATACTGACAAGAGAAGAGAGAGAAGCCAAGTACCAGGAAGCCAGGGAACGAATATTTCGTGATTTCCCTGATTCCCAGTCTTCAGACAACTCGAGTGGGAATCAAGGCAATATATCACGCTCAAGCTCAGCGAGTGGGCGAAAGAAAACACAAAGACAGAAAACTCCTCATGATGACAGCTTTGAAGTTCGATCACAGTACAACGTGTATTATCCAGGTGTGCCATACACAAATGGACCAGTTCCGTACCAGGTTGCTGTGCACGATCCCACTTTTCATAACCAACCTTCGTTTATGGTTGGACCAGGCATCGCTCCCCCCAATTTGGGTTATATCCAAAACAGCACAATGTACCCTGGGCATATGCACTCCATGTCTCAGTACCCAACGCCTTCATCCCCTCAAATGTCACAAGCTGGTGCTTGGCCGAATGGAAGTATCCCCCAGCAATCAGCATATTCCGGTTATACGTCCATAGGGCAGTCGCCGGCGGTGGTAAACCAACAGCCGTCAACGAAGCCATCTCCCACGTTGAACAACTACGGTATTCCAAATGCCATGCATTATCATCAACCGGCGCCGAATTGGCCGTCACCACCTTACCATGGGAATTTCCAACAACCCATGCACCGAAACCATCCAGCTGTTCACTGGCCGAACTACCCCACTCAACAATTAGCGTCTAGTCCGACATCCTATCCATATGCCCAGTTTCCAGGACAGCCGCTGAACCCAGGGATGCAGAATGGGCCACATCCACTACCAGTACCCGGAACCTTTAACCGATCTCTTTTCAACCCCCAAACTCGTTCCTTTGTTCCTGGGGGCGCTCCTGTGGCACGGCATCCCAATCACCAGGCTAATGTGAATTCATACCACGGTATGCCGCCCGTCCCGCCAGCGCAATGGGCGGGATTCCAAGATGCTAGTGGTAGGAATCAAGAGTCTACAGGGTATGCCGCTCATCAACCAAGTCGTGGGGTTCCACTTGGGAATCGAGATTCGATTGCGAAATGGGGAACGCCATCTCATCTCCCACCAAAGCCGCCGCCATCGGAAGTCCCCTCTGATTTTGCGATTAAACACCGGAATGGTTCGCTATCAGCTAATCCTTATGGAAACAACGTGCTGCCAAATGGCGGAAACGGGCCGCTTGTTGTCTCCGGGGGCACAAGTATGCCCAAGACTGCGTAATACCAACTAACGTCACAATATTCATGCGTGGTTTCTTCCATAAATTGTGCGTCTTACACGTATATGGTATAATTTATCTTATAGGCCCTTGGGGCGGTTGCGGTTCTTTAGTGGCGGCGTATCTGGGTGACTACTGGTTAACATATACAGTTGTTCCATGTGGTGATTGGTGATTGTCTACCACTTATAGTGACGGATTTCGTTGGTTTGTCTTGTACGGACAAATCGAACGAGGCAAACCCGACGAACTGTAGCGAGGATGACGAAACGGGTTGATTCGATGAATACTGGTTGATGTTCTATTCAGGTTTTCTCTTTTTCAGTCCTGGTCAGTGGCCAAGGTCAATTGGCATTGGTATGAGGAAAACCACTGGAGTATGTGGCTATTAGAATGATGGAAAGGGAAAGTGGAAATAACTTCTAGATACATACATAAATCAAGATAATAAGTACAGGTTGATACTAGTTAGCTTTAATGCCGACTCATTCAGCGCCATTGAAGGATCAATAGATATATTAACTACAGAATCTGGGCTCATCATCTCTGTTATATAGACTATACATATACACCACATGGTAACGACTCAACCATACGAAGATGCATCCAAAAAAAAAAAAAAAAAAAA